>SMGU01007615.1:0-24484 GCA_004348175.1 Puccinia novopanici
GTATCTCATCCCAGTCTACGTAAACTTACCTTCGCTGTTTTTCCTGCGCATTGGTCTGGTGTCTCTGGCATCTGCTCGGACTGCTTCGCACTCCTGCAATTTCGCTGTTCGCTCTTCCCACCCAGCACACCTCTCTGCGCGTTATTGCACTCACGCAGCGCCTCCATCCGATCCCCAATTGTGTGAGTTGATGCCATTACCATCGGTTCTTTTTTTCCGCCACAGACTGTCTGGTTCTACAAGTACGTATTAGTGGCCTGCGAGCTCAACACAATCCAGTCACCTTCCAAGGGACATCTCATCTGCCCTCTGACACAACCATTGTCGTTCAAGACTGGCTTTGCAGGCATGAGAACCAGCAAGCTGGCAGTCATACTACCGCCCTTGTGGCAGGACTATCATACATACACATTATTTCTCGCCACGAAACCTTCTCATTCATGCCTGGTTGTTATTAAAACCATTCCCCTCATTCAAGTCTCCGAATCATCAAACAAGGGCAAGTTTCGCCCACTGAGCGCCAACTGCAAAAATAAACCATGCACCATCGCATTCATGTACCAACGCTGACTGCTTTGCTTCATTCCCCCCTCCCCCCGGATTCACCCACTACTTGTACTTAAAGCCTTGCCTCTCGGATACTAAAGTAAAAGTACAGCTTTGACGCGCTACCCTCAACCTTACTCCACCATACCTCCGTACTCACACACTCGACGTGGGCCTGCCTGAGCTTATTCATCGACGAACGGACTTTAATTTAGCACCACTTACTACTAGCAATTGTTATTATCACTGGTGGACACCTTGTAGGATCACAATACCAGCATCATGCGTCTTAGCGATTCCCTCTTCCCTGATACCAGCGACCCCGTCGCGGCTATCTATTATCAAACACATCCGCTACCTCAAACTTACAATGCCGGCGTCGTCGTCGCCTCCATTGTGGCCTCTTTCTTGGGCGCCGAAACTACCCTTCTCTTGCTCTCCCGTCGTACCTCCACCGCCGGCGCACGCAACTGGGTATTCTTGTTTGGCCGCCACTACCATGGCCAGCGTGTAGGACCATTTCCTTTTCACACCTTTTTCTTTTTTTCTGGATACTCACCTGTTGACTTATCTTAACTTTTGTAGAGGAATGGGGTAAGCTATTGGATTCGCGTCATGGTGTCCATATGTGACTCAACTGATTTCTTCCTCCTGCACCTCCAGGCATGCATTTTATCGGGATGAATTTCTCCTTAACTCCAGCTCCTGGAGTCACCTGGTATATCCAATGTAAGTCCAGCTGGAAGGTGTGAGGATTGTAAAGTAGACTGACTGAGATGTCCGGATAAATAGTCTCCCAGGCTTCACAGTGCTATCGTTATTGTGCCCATGTTTCGCTAGTGTTTGCTTTTGTGTTCATTGGTGCGGGAGCAGAATCACTGCCGCAGGAAGATCGAGAAGAAGAGATGGAAGCCAAGACAGAAAAAGCATGTCCTCCCGATGCCAACGTGCTCCAACGCTCCTCCTGGCCGTCAAAATGTCTACGTTCGCGTACTTCTGAGGAGCTTCTCAGCCTGCGTATTGTCATTTGAGGGCTTATCGTCGGCGGCACGGTTGCCCTCATGCACTATGTAACTTAAATTTCCCTTCACATGCATCTGCATATCCCCCGCTCTTTTTTGGGGAGGGAGGGATATTAATTTCTGTCTATATTTCTGGCTCCGTTTACAGCTGCAGGATTTTCTTCCTCGTTTGATCGCGAATACGACTTGCCTCATCTGATATTCTCGATTGTGCTTGCTTGCTTTGCTTCTACTCTGTCATTGCTCGTTTTTTCCGGTTTGTCGTCTCCTTCTGATCACCCAGCATTCACCAACATTCTCACTCTTTGTATAATTTTTTCTCCTTTTCTTGATTATTTTTCCAGTTTCCAAGCTCAATGGCACTCCAATTGGTGGAAAAGATGATCTGCTCGTTGGGTCTTGCTTTTGGGGTTTCCGGGATGCACTGTAAGCTATTATCATATCCGACTCATGCATTTGTCAAACAAGCTAACAGTTATTGCCCCTCAGATCTTGGGTTGGTCGGCACCGGTGGTATGTCCCACCCGGTAAGACTCACGGCTTCAGCCAAGGTAAAAAAAACATCCACTGTCCTGACAATAGGTAATCATAACTTTCCCTCTACGAATCTTGTGTCCATTCGCTGGTTCATGACTGACACATTTACTTCAAATTATTTAGCCATTAGCGTCATGTGCTTCGCAGTTTGTGTCATCTCTTTTATCATCGTCTTCTCGGACTTCCTCGTGACCCGGGAAAGTCGTCGCAAAGCCAGGAGAGTCACGATTGCATCGGCAACCTTTGACAAGTCAGGTCGAGTGCTGGTGAATTTGGATGGGATGCTACCCATGGCCGAAGTTGAAACAGACTTCCCTCTGAAAGTAAGTTCTCCTTGGTGGTATTCCTACTGAGTTCGTAGTTTGATATTGACAACAACTCATTTCACCCCTTTTTTTTACTTTCATAAAAAAAAGGAAATTATTGACGAATTAAACTTCAGACAACCCACGTTCCAATGGCTATATTCACTGTCGTGGGATTGGTCCATTCTTGACCCTTTTCTTTCTCGTATCGCTGCAAGATCTTTGGGCCTTTCCTCCTACGTTCCACAACCGAGTATTAGCAACACGCCTCGACTTTTTCGGGTACGGAAGGAACCCGGCTGTTCATACACATCGTCCAAGAATGCTGCCCCAGTTGACGCTCTTTAAGGATCGCTGCCTAGAAACCACGCAGTCTTTGGCCCATCAGATCGGCCTGCCGGTTAGTGAGATGGGTGTATTTTTTGATAACATTCTCCGTACCGGGACTCGGGCGGCACCTACCCCTACCGACAAGTCAAAAAACGCTCCCCCGACCGATGAAGAATCTTCGGTGTACAGCATGGCCATTCGTGCCCCACGTCAGCAGGGAGTCATGCTCTTCCTGGTGCGTGAACTGAGTGGTGAGAACCAAGACACGATCGAAAATTATCTCAAGCGCGGTTACCGGTTCACCGACACTCGGTGGTTCTCGCCAGTCCTCGCAGACCGGGCGGCGATAGACAAGGATGAAAGCGATGGCCTATTGAACCAGCTCAAGCTATATGCCAAGCGGGGTAGTAAGCCCTGCGTGCGCAGCGGCGGGATTTATGTCGGGTTCTTTGCTGTCCGGCCGTCCATCTCTCGGGAGGGTGGGATTGACACGCTGGTTATCAGTTCGCCCGCCACCAAATTCCCGCCTACAGGCTCCCGGATGTGGATGGCATTACTGACGAGATGCGCTCATGGATTGGTAGCATGGCTGGTTGTCGGATGGCAGACTTGAGTACGGTGTGTGCCAATGAAGTTGACACCAGTCTCCCCCTCCCACGGGAAAGTTTGCAGAGGAGATGTGGATCTTCAAATCTAGTTTGGCTTTGGCCATGGACGCCATGGCGGTGAATCTCAAGATGTTCCCGGATCTCCCCAACAGTCAGTCTTGTCAGCCGAAATCATCGACGTCCCTTCCTCGCAGGACGACTCAACACCGCCGGCCAGCATGATAGTCTTTCAAGCCACCTTCCCGGCACCCAGCAGACATGGCATGGAGCTCCCAGGGCTGGCCATGCAGAACGAAATGGCAGGGGCTTACAAGCAACAAGAACCAGTCCCGACCTTTGTGTTCGTTCCTTATACGCTGTTCAGCAAGACGCAGATGATGATGTTGCGGGGGAACCAGGCGCAAAAGTTTGGGCGGGAATGTCGGGCAGAGCTTTCGAAGCGATTCCTAGGGGCCTTGGGTCGATATGACCTCGGACTCAAACTGCGCGATGAGGATACCGGAGAGAAAACATATTTATCTTTGGTAAGCAATTAATCAGATGTGTTGTGACCACTTTTCTAATGATTTTCTTTCATTTCAGATGGAGAAGTTTGCGCCTGAAACCCTACAGCGTCCATACGCTTTAATAGAGGAGAAATTGGGCGAGATCTCGCGCTACGTCAACAAGTGGCTTCAATTTCAATCTCTATGGGATCTCGAAGCCGACTATCTCTACGGAAGATTGGGAGAGTCATTGTCAGCTTGGCAACAAACGCTTTCCGAAATTCGCAAAACTCGCTCGACATTTGACAACTCGGAGTCCTCGCAAGATTTCGGCGTTTGTGCTATCAACTACGAGCAGGTTCAAGCCAAAGTTAACGCTAAGTACGACATGTGGCAGAAGGACGTCCTGGTCCGATTCGGGTCTAAACTAGGATCAGTGATGCGTGAAACGCATGGTGCGATCACCAAATCCCGACACGACCTAGAACATTACTCCATTGAGACTTCCTCGACCGCTCAAGCGGTTTCATTCATCACATTTGTCCAAGATCTCAAGAGAAAAGTCAGTAGCACCAGCAGCCACAGCAACATCATCCACCACTGCAACTTTGAAAAAGAAGCGCGTCATCGGCAAGGGCCGTTACTCAGAAACATGTCCCGTAACACGTCCAACACTTGCTCCATGCCGAGGCCAGCGCCAATGAGGGCGTGGCCATCATCATCTTATATCTTGCTCTGTTTCTTGTTTTAAGGGACACCAATTCAGTCCAGCATGCCGTTGACAGTTGGGTCATTTTTTTTTTCTGCTTTCCATGGGCCTGATTCATAAACAGCAATAGTGATCCGCTGACTCAAATGCTCATCTATACACAGCTCCTGCTCGGCCTCTTGTACCACATTGTAGGCGGGATCCTCATGGGCATTGTGATAGGAATACTGGCGCGCAAAGGATTGAAGTTCTCCAAGCGACAAAGGCTCCACGATGGTGGCCCTGTACATAGCCCTTGCCCTCATGACGGCCGGGGTCTCGATCCCGGCGGGCACCGACAAAATTATGGCCTCCTTTGCCTGTGGCACCGCGTTTGCTTGGGATGGCTGGTCCTCTGAAGCTATTGAGGATTCCAACTTTTCCGCAATCCTTTCTCAACTGGTTAACAGTCAGTTTCAATCCTCATCTCCCCCACATATTCATCATGTTCGGCTACTTGTAATCACTCACCGCTTATACTTTAATGTCCAATGTAGCTACTGTTTTCATCTACGTCGGCGCGACAATCCCATTCAACTTATGGAACAATGCTGCCCTGCGTTTGATAACATGGAGAAATTGAATTTGAGACTGAATTTTGGTAGTGCCTAGAGTGACATCACCGGGTATCTAAACCCCTATCCCCAGAAGTTTTCAATCCTCATCTCCCCCATATATTCATCATGTTTACTCGTAATAACTTGAGGGTTTAGCTACAATTCATATTTCGGCTCATAATTTTGCATCTGGCAGGCGCCCGCAGGATGTTTTGGCCGAACTCATCGAGAAACTTGGCCAATGACAACAAAGTCGGTTCAAACTCTTCCACTGTATATGTATTGCAATGGCCCTCAGGAACTCCCTGGACGTTTGGAGATTTGCTGTTGTACGGCTCTTGGCTCTCGCCATCTATACCCATACAACTGACGAGACCGCCACAGTTTCTAAACCGTTTATCTACAACACTGGTCTGGTATACCAATTCATTGAATTGCTCAACCTCAAAATTGGTGGGGACGGTCTCTGTGGCGACGTTCAAGCGGCCGCCTTTTATGCGCTGGAAGGCATTTCCCAATATCGCAGCCAGATTGCTGAAGTGTCCAGTGCGGTTGGAGTCTCTGTCAGTCATTGTACCTTGAAGCAGGTGGTGCGGAAGATGGTTAAGGAGCTCGAGTGCACCGGTCGCGTGATTTTCCTCAACTGATCGTCATTTCTTGTCTCTCCCGCTGATGTAGCCGCTGAGGTAGACGCGCATAACCAAGTCTTTCGTCGGTTGATTTCTATTCAGGCATGCATCTCTTTCCTGAGTGATATCTGTGTAGCGAGTAGCTATTCTCACACCCGAACCGCCTCTGGTATTCTTGGGGTCTTCAATAACGCCGAAGAATTGGAAACCGTGACTTTTTTGGGCGCTTTACAACGTGTGGTGTTTTGGGAGCACATTTTGATTAAAACATACGCTCCCAAGCCTTGGTCAGATGGCTCTACCCCAGCAGCCCCCTTTGCCTCTACTACCGTCCCGATCCCGTCATCCTCATCCGGCACAGTCTCTATTCCGGTTCTTCCTGCGATTGGAGATCAGACCCAAATCAATTCCATAACGACCATCAGAAGTGAGTTGATCGATGAAAACCCCCTTTGAGAAAACATGGCTAACATAAGTCAAAATTTGATGGTTATTGTGTACTTTTATTTTTAGCAAATGCCATATCAAACAGTGAAGCTATCTCGATGACAGCAACTTCTCGCCCCGATTCAGTTACAGGAAAGGCAGAGGAGAGTTACAGATGAGGCAGTCAAAAAGCAAGCTCTCTGTACCGCTAGCTTACTGGCTCAAGTATTAACAGGTCACTTAATATGGCCTGGTGCAGGTACGTCTTTTTGTTCATGTGATATTATTTCGTTCTGTTCCCTAACTTCTTTTACTTTGGCTAGATGATTCGTTCTCGAACTTGTTCCTCGAGCGCCTTATTGGAATCTCCTCACACGGTGCTTCTGCCAAGCTGGAAGGATTTGGTCGATCCACCATTTGACGCTCCCGGTTTGTTGATTTCGATGCGTGCGAGGATCTTGGCCAATATCCAACGTCTATGGCGCGCGGAGTGGCTAAATACTTCACCTCCCAACGTTGTTCGCGGAGTCGTCAAGATCCTACTAGATATCATCAAAGCTGAGGGGGAGGCTTCCCCAGAACCAACCCCAGCTGGCCCTTTCACCGCCGTGGGTGACTTGATGGGCAATAGTAACACGTCTTTGGATTGAATCGCCGGAGCATTGGGTGGGGGAGTCGGAAGCATTCCGGGATCTAGCTACCTTGCTTCCTACGCTTTATCGGGTGGGAGACCACCTGCTGTGCCAGATGAAGGACGAATAGCCAGCTTGGTTGACATGGGTTTTTCACGCTCCGCTTGTGAAACTGCACTGGCCAGGACTCACAACAACCTCAACCTAGCCACGGAGTTCCTGCTCGCCTCTCCGGTCTTGGTTCAACGTGCCCGAGATGAAGAAGCCGCTGCCGCTGCAGCTGCCGCCGCCGCCCCATCCTCAACTTCCGGGGAGCAATCCGCACCAAATCAAGAGCCATCCACCTCGGAGGAAACCACTTAAGCCGTGAATGTGTCTCGCAGCAGCACTCGGGACGAGCCTACGGCGGTTGCCGATGAGATAATGGTGACTCCTCGCCAAACTTCAGCTTCTGCCCCCGCCCCGTTGGTCCCCCCTATTGGAAACGAAATGGTGTCCGATACCAATGATGTTCCAATGATCGAGGCTTCTGGCAAAGAGTCGGGCACTGTTGACCCCCAAGGAAGCACTGAGAACTGCAGCTTTTCCGGCGACGACGGACATACAACCCCCAAGGCCCCAACCACCGACGTTCATGAACCAGCAAGCAACAAGACTTCTCGCCTGGATGAAGTTCAGGCCCAAATGAAAACCGCCTTGAGTGAACTACGCGATCCACTGCGTGCCATGTTCCTAAAACGCAGTTTGATACTTGCCGAATCGTATGATGAATTGGTGTTTGATTTGAAAACGGCATTCAAGGCATTCGAGAAGAAATCGTTGGCCAATGACAACAAACCCTTCGACGGTATTGCTACCTTGCTCAGCGATCTAGAATCCCTCGTACTGCCCTCTGATGCGTCCACTGAAGACCCGACGCGTAACAACATCTTGGACATTTCGGTTCAGCTACGAATGCTGGCACTTTTGGCGAATGACTCCTCGTTTGAAGCATCTCTTCATCGGAATGCCAACGCTTAGCTGAAAACCAATGTCGCCTTACTTCGCAATGCAACCGGTTTGATGAACGAATCTTTGGAAGCTAATGAGATCCCAAAATGGCTGGCTTCATCGCTCCTGTTCGTGGAGGCCATCTTAGCTTATGCCAGGGACAAGCCGGCCTCTGACATCGAGCTCTCCAGACCTGTAGCAGATGATCTTGATGAGAATGACGGTGACGACGATGAGGACAATGAAGAGGTTAACAATCCGATCTCGGAAAGTGTCGCCTTTCTAGGTTTGCCAGCCCTGATAAATGAGCCTTGTCAACCACATGCCAGCCAGACTGTGTCTACTTCGGCCCCTAAGTCTGTGAAGAGTGGCGAAGCCTCCAGCTCGGCATTTGCTGCGCCATCCGAAGAGGATTTGGAACTCGTATTCAAGATTTGCACCAACGTACTTAGATGCCAACAATGTGGTCGCCACGACTTTTTGGCTGCTATCCGAGTGCTCCTGATTCTGACGTAGAAGCATTCCGTTGCCGAAGCTTTCCTCAACAGTGGCGTACCTGCCATCCTCCTCCGCAGTTTCTCATTTAAAACAGAATCTCGAGGCTCCTTGCCCTATGCTGCCATGTTACTTTGTCATACCGTTGAATCAAACCCGGTCAAACAATCAATCATGGCCAAAGAGATTACTCACTTCATTTCCTCTCACGACCGTGCCCGACAATCCGATTTACCTTCCTTTTGCCGACATTTGGTTCCCATGGCCTGGCGAGATTGGTCAACCTTGATGGAGACGGTCGCTGCGACTTGCAAACTCGTTCCAAACGACAGCACTACGGGTGGATCATGGCTTATTGCCTTGAACGACAAAAAGGATCAGAAGACCCAAGCATCCGAAAAGGAATCCGACAACTCAACACTGAAAATTTCCTCTGGTGAGACAGCAGGCAGTGAAATGCAAATCAATGAGATTGTACCGACTGACTCTGAAAAACCCTCAGACGACGCGCCTTGGAGACCCACAGTTGATGGAACAATGCAGTTCTTAATGTCTGAGCTGTTGAAGGCTGGCAGAGATTGTCTAGCTCCGAATGCAGTCTCAGATCCAACTATTTCACCCAATCTTCCAGGAATCGTTCGACCTCCCATTTTCAGTCAAGCCTCTCAAAGTACTCGTATGCCCAGTTTGGACACGGCTGATGTCGGATCTACCGGTCCGAGCAGCACTGCCACACCTTCAAACCTCGTTGCATCTGCGTTAGGTAACAAACTTGAGAAGGCAGACGAACACCAAGTTGTGGCTTTCTCACATGCGTGCTTTATCATATCGTGGATGAGCAAATTTTTGGCTTCTTACTATGAATGCAAAATCAGCTTTATGAGCTCTCATCACCGTAAGGGCAAGTCGCCAGCAAAGTCATCTACATCGTCGTCAAGCTTTATTTCACCTGATGCCAAATCGAAGCACAAGTTTCTGAATTTTATTATATGCGATTTGATTCCAACGGGTCCTCTTAGTCAACCCAACACCACTGAATCACAGAAGAGATCGGCCATTGCCAGTTGGGCTATCATGGTTCTAGTCGCGTTGTGTCATGAACCAAACGCAGGAAAGGAGCCATCAGATGTCGTGACTACTGCTCGTTTGTTCGTTCTCAGCGGACTTGCCCGCGCAATCCAAGATGCGATCGTCTCTGAAGAACCGGTCGATACTCGTTGCTTGCAACGCAGGTTTGCCTGCTTTGTTGGTAGTCAAAATGAACATGGTTTCTCACCTTCAGAAAGCTGGTCAACCGATGCCCTCCGATGAGGTCATGGAAAAGTATACTGCAGCATTCGAGAAAGAAGTCAAACGCCAGGAGAAAGAGGTCCAATCCATCTTCGAAATGCTTAGTGGTGATGATCCTGCAGTCGCTCCCTTGAGAAGAGCTTTGGCCTTTTGGGGTCTTGACATTGATGACATGAGAGTTGCATCAGTATGTCGATCAATTTACCTGACATTGAGCTCTTGCTTACGTGCAGTCTGCGCTCGTCGACCAACAACCATGCAACTGCTCATCTACTCCGCGTCCTTGCTGGTCACCATCCTCACCATTTACTCACTCCAAGCACCCACCTGGTGCGTCATCTCCCATGCCCAAACCTGAACCCAGCAGCTGACCATGTCGTTTTTCTTTTATTCGGATTGTATGCAGGATCAGATTCGATAATACTCCAGGCTCATCGCCATTCCAATTTTCATAGATCTATGGTCTGACACAAAAATGTGATAAGTCGAATTTGCATCCAGAATTCCAGTCCCGCCCATTCCCTCAATTAGACCGAGACTGTCAAGGAAAATCTTCAGATGCTTCCGGGTTCACACAGCACCAATATGATGTATACAACCGCACGGTTGACCGACCAAATCATACAAGAAGGGCTCAAGTCGCTCCCCTAGGAGGCGGCTCATGACTCGAGGACCAGATGCAGGGCCATAGCGGAACTAGAAGCGGGTTTGTATTCTGCGAAAAAATGGAATACCGCTGCCTATACCGCTCAACTCATCTGCGTCATCGGTATCATCGGTATATTTTCCACCTTCCTCATCTTGATTGGTAATAAGTATCGCCAGGAACATGGCTGGAAGATTTGTGCGGGACTGGTCTCCATACATGGTATGGAATTCTCATCCCGCTCCCACTTGCCGCAAACCAAACGTCAACCTAGTTATTGAGATAGGTAATTGCCTTCCTTTTTTTTCCAGCACTATTCCAATTGTTGGCATGGATCTTAGTCATTGCTGTGTTCAACGAGGACAATTGATTTTACTTTGGCTCGCAACTCTCTACCAGTACTTATGTCTCCATCGTCACCAGTATTGTCGACCTCATCTTCCTGACGGCCCTTCTTGCTGCTCGACAAAAACGAAAGTTCGGTTTACAACCTGCAATTCCAGCATCTTGGTCGATCACGTGGCAACGCTGTGCCAGTGGTAGCACACACAGATTTGAATTCTTGGTCTACCCCTCCAAGTCGATTCAGACTGACGGTATTAAGGCCAGTCTCTTGACGTCATTCAGTGGTTAGGTCTTGGTCGTTCATCCCGATTACTTGTTGGACCGAGAAATCAGAGCCGTCAGAGCCGTGATAATGGGATGGCTGGAGGGAGGCGATGAGCTGGGGTCTATTGAACTACTTGGCACAGATCGCAGAACTCGGATACCCCTGACGCAAGTTCGGGCCGACACATTTCAGGTTCATTTCCTATCATTTTCTCAGTTCACGCCGAACGCAGGAACTAACGTCTATTAATGGATCAAATTTATTACAACAGCTTGAACAAAGGCCCTTCACAATCCCGATATTCTCTCAATCATTTGCTGTCAACCTCCTTTTAGCCAGCCTCCGGATTCATTTTTGCATCATTCATCATTCGATCTACTTTCTGGATACCGTACCATCCGCCGTCAACGCTCTAATAACTCTCTGGGAATACACTATGAAACTCTTCCCAGAAGATCACGACCCACGCGTGTTGGAGGATTTGACAGACATGCTGGGATGGTTTTTTGATAAACCCACCGAGCCCGCGCAGTTACTTGCGAAGATTCCACAAGAGGAGCCCAACTATATCGCCGGTTATATCAAATCTAGAAGCCCAGTCTCATTGGATAAAATATGTAGCTCCATCATCGACCAAAGCAGCACACTCTTTCCCCCAAGTACGGCTAGTCATCAAAGCCAGCTGGCCGGGAAGCCCTCTTCACAAAACATCATTTTGCTCCTCCTCAAAATTTTGTGTTGGCTAGCGGACAAAAACGGACAGACGACTATGTCCCATACCAATGGATCAATTACCTGGCTCGTCGTGACATGTGGTAAATCAATGATCGAAGACTTGTTATCAAACAGTGAGGCTGCCTTGAGCGTCAACAACCCAAACCTTCAAATGATATCTCTTGCGCTTCTCTATTGCCCCATGGATGCTTACTACGGTCGGGCAAGATACAGATACACCCCCCAAGAGACTTACTCTAATTACCAACTTATGGACTACGCATCAATATCCCGGTTTGAGTCATTACTGTTGGCGTTTAATCCGAAGTGGACCCAGCAGATCAGTGCCCAGCAATACTGTCCTGAATTAGGAAGGTTCCTGCACTGGCTAGTCCACAGCCTTGCAGCGATTCACCTGCAACTAACCACCGCGAGAACAGAATGCTCTACGCGAAAACGGAAACGCGTGGACCCTGAAGAAGACGATCACGTCGGACCTTCGTCATTTAATCATCATGAGACAAATCCTACCACAAATCCTTTAGCGGCTCGCTCCCAGCACCAGATCCCCGAAAATCAAGTTTCATCCGTAACAAACCTGCATTGGAATGTGCTTTCACTGCTAACTAGCTGTTCTTCCCTCGCCGAAGCTCATCCAGATCTTGGAAAAAACAGTTTAACTCCTGTCTTGCTCAAATCTCTTGAACGCATAACTCGTTTGATCTCCGATCAAGCTGAGGATTGCGAAGCGCAAATTCGGAATTTCATAATGTGGAGCGAGGGCTTGACCTTCTTGGTTCCTTGATATGCAATTCAGCACTTGAGAAGCCTGGTTTTTTGAACTCAGCTCATTCGGATAATTTATCGGATTTACCAAGGGATGACCTGAGAAATCTCTTCCAATGCTTCTCCTGTGATCGATGTCATCTTGATCCAACGAAAGCACAACCATCAGAATCAAAATGTCTGCCTTGATGTATCTTGACTAGTGCTATAATGCTATGCTATAACTCAGACTTGTTGAGCTACTTGAGCCAGAAAAAAGACAAATCGGACCAAAGATTAAAATCAATCCAGCTTGCCAAGTCTGGTACTCGCCTCGCATTCATCAGGTTCTTGACACGCGTACTGAATCATACTTAAGTTCAATTAAAAGTCCCATCGTATGTACGTCTGACGTTAACCCAAAGATTGCACTTGTACTTGAACAAGGTAACCGCACAGAAAGAATTGCTGCTGGGTAAGCAATGAATTTTACCCAATAATATATCAAGTCAGATAGATTTCTGACCTGCCGGGCTTTTGAAACAGCCGTATGCTTGCCGCTGTCTTCTCGTTACATCTATTATCAATGTGGCCAACTGGCCAACTATTGGATTTCCAACTGGAATCGGTCCTCAATCAGTTTGGCTCAGTCGCAAAAGGCGGCTCCTTGAAAATTCAGGAGACATTGACATTTTTCGTCGTACATTGCTTCGAGCTCACGCGTGTCACAGATCTGGAATTAATAGACCAGGATCGGGTGGAACTTAATAACTCGCTTGGCCATCGACTCTGCACCATCTTACTGAGGCAGATTTGCCGCCGAAGCTCTTATTTGTTTGGTGTCATAAGGACTGAGGTCAGTACTTTAAATGAAGCAAATAATCCCTCCAGGGAAATGATCATTTAAATAAACTGATGTTCTCTTCTTTTTGGCGATTAGATGTCGTTTTTTAAGAAGGATTGGCTTGTCAATTTATGATTCGTTTGATAGATATCTCCCATCCTTGAGCCAATTCATGTTGATTGATCTCAAGTTCGACACATGTGGATCTGCACTCTTTTCTGACTTATTGGGAATTTCGCCCGAAATCCTTCTCACTTCGACTGCCCGTTACACTCTACGGATTCTAGTTCTGAACACTCACACAACGATAATCAAAGAAATCGCGAAGGCAAAACAAGAGGCCGTACCCGAGTTGTTGATCTACCAGGCGTCTGAGATTCTGGCTGAGGCAAAGAGCTCAAGAAGGGGGCAGAAAATTTCCATAGACTGCTGAATTCTGGCCGGGAGAACTCGAGCAAACCGAATCAAAACACTATCGAAATTGATACATTGATGTTAATGTCGGCCGGCTTGATGTACTATTGATTGATAGTCAAGATTGGGAATGAATCCAATCGATCACAAGGACCTGAGCGCGTGAAGGCAGCCATGCGGAAAGCCCTTCAGTTGAAAAAATCACCAGCTGATTGGACTGAAATTCCTCCAGACAATGAAATTCGAGAAGAATTGGCGAATCACATTTTGCCAATCCTGTCGTACATGAATGGATCTCTTCAAGATTGGCGAGGAAAAATCACGATGACTGAGAAAATCTCAGTCATGCATGGCCTCGGCAATCTCATCTACCTTGTCGACTCGGGAGTAAGCAGTTACGCTCCACAAATCATGGCCAGTTTGCAGGCCTCATTAGTCATACCTATTTTGAGGAGTGCAACCTTACAAACTTGGGACATATTAGTCAAAATGACCCCTCTGAATGATTTAATGCCTTTCATTGCTCAAATTTCCGCAGTAATAGTCAATGTGTGGCCTCAACTGACAGTGGACCAAGCGCTGGTGTCGGTCTCAATACTAAGACACATTCTTCAATATGGTCAAAACCTGGGATATTATGCCTTTGATATAGCCGAGTTTTCGGGCTTATAAACATCGCATCTTCCTCATCAAGAATGCGAACATCTTAAAAACGGGTTATTCGAGCAAATACGACCAGAGTCTCTCAAAAGGTCCATGGCATGGTTCCACATGCTGAAGAACTTGATTGTTAGAATCAACTGTGAAAGCGAAATTGTCATTCGGCAGTCTTTGAAAGAGCTCAGCAGCCTGTTGGAGAATAATCGCGAGAGGATAAACTGCCTCATAGCCGGCGATACCTCCCATCATCTAGTTGGTGCCTTTTGAAAGCGCTGATCGCAGCGACTGTACGATGTAATGATACCTCGGACGACATCAAAAGCATGGCTTTTGAATGTCTAGGGACTGTCGAAGCGGTCAATCCCGATCGCTGTGAAATTAGTGATGAGAAGAGCCAAATGGTCCTGGTTTCAAATTTCTCTGATCATGAAGAGTCCGTCAACTTTGCGCTCCATCTACTACAGGAAGAATTAATCGACTACAGGAAGAATTAATCGGGGCGTATCGATCTAGCCATGATTCCATGATTTGAGGCTTCATAACTTTCTCCCACACGCCATCCAAGCATTACTGTAATTTTGTGGATTTACCCCTGACTTGCTTGATCCAAGACGGGCAGCAAATGTCTCAAGTGCGACCAAAAAGAGATGGTACTCATTGCCGAACCATGTCGATCATATTGGTCCGCTACTGAGCTCCAAATTCCGATTTTGTTTCACCAACAATATTTCTCATAACGATCCGGATTATAGCCATACCACCCTCTACAATTCTTGGTTGCAACATTGGTTACTAAGATTGATTACCTTTCTTGAAAATGAAGACGCGGCGGCTATTTTTATGCCTTTCATGGGCACCATACGTAATGGTGATGCCGTGATTTTGCAAAAACCATTGCCTCATAATGCTCTCCCTATCGCTATCTCGGGATCTCCCGAAAAACTAGAAAACATGAAATTCAAGATTTTTACCGTATTAGAGGACCAGGCTGAGCGGCAAAGTGGCTTTTCTCCAGAAGGCAGGCAACTCGTTGCACAAGTGAGTGCGCCGAAACCATTTTCTCCTTCTCTTCCGCAAAAGGTAGAGACTGACGTTTACCCCGTCTGTTGTCTTTCTTTTGTTGCCCATTGATTCTGAATCACTAGACAATTTTTGGTCTGATGGACCACTTCAGCCGATAGATTCGGGACAGACAGAAGTTACAAGGCCCCGTAAATGAAGTAGGCGGCTCTAGAAGGCGAGATAGTTCAACGGATGCTGCCATCATACGGTTAAAAGTTATTATGACTCAAATGAGTTCAGGATTAATTGCGAGCGCGGTTTTATACGGTCAAGATCATGCCAGGGCATTGTTGAATATTGAACAGCAAATCCTCGAGCTTGAAGGAGGTCAAGTTTCCAGTGGACAGAGTCTCATTGTCAATGAAGCAACTGATCACATTTCCTTAGACAACAATTACAAAAGTACTATGAGAAGGCTCAGGAGATCTATGCTGCTGTTGACGAACCAGGCAAAATGGAAGTTATCTCGGCTACAATTACCGCCCTATCTATCCATCACCGTCTCATTGGACGTTTCTGATGGAACGCAGGTCAAGCGAAAATGCGGCGGGGATCAGAAGATCGAAGCTGGTCGACGAAATGCTGCAGCCCATGCGCCCTACACTCTCTTGTCCTGGAACACAACCAAGTCACATCCACGAGTCACTAGCAGCATTCAAAATAGTGATCTCCCGCAATCCTTGATTGACCAAGTATGAGCTCTCATCCCTCCCTCGGAACGCTATTCATCTCCAGCATGAAAAATGACCGTCTATTGTTTCCTTTTTTTTTTAGACACGACGCCCAACTCATCCCTCATGTCGGTCACCTCTACCACCCTCCGCCGAACCCATCATTGGCCGTTCTCGTCTCACCAGGTCTGCTGGTTCCTCTCCTCCCAATCTCATTCAGCCTACACCTCAGCGTCCGCCGTTGTCCACTACTGCAGTCGGTCCCGACTGCCCGTCCTCGGCTACCGAGCAGGTCGAAGTTCTTGACGCCCGTGTTAATCAATTGGTAGGTTTATTCTCTAAACAGTTTGTTGCCCACTTGGAAGAGATAAGAGAGCTTTAGCCAGAAGCGTTGTGAGAGAAGCCGGATCTTTCGTTAAGAAAAAATTTGTTGATCTTTCTTCAACCGAAATGTCAATTTTTTTCTAGCTTTCTCACATTCGGTCGGACCAAATATTAGAGAAAGCCAATTTAGTGTTAGCACTTACCGAGGCTGGAAGCGAGGTGGCAGCGCTGAGGGAAGAAGTCAGACTGCTACGGATTAGTGTCTAGAAGCTCGGAGAGGATCGGCCTCACCAGTCTGCTGATGCGCGTCTTGAACGTTGCCATCCCACTTCAGCTTTCGTCGAGCTTGATCACAAACCTGACCCCCTTCCGGCTACTTGTCCTCAACATTCATCTTCAGGCCGTCAGCGACGCATGAGTCTCGAAGCTCTCTTGAACCAAATGACTCTTCCTAATACCGACGTTGACAAACCTCAGCAGTTGTCAGTGCAACTTTCCGTGCTAGGTACTCATTAAACTTCCTATTGATTTTCTCTTTGTGTGCATGCGTGGACTACTCGGTTTTATTTTCCAGGGATGCATCCCCCCATCAGCAACATTTTGGTTCCTGCTCTCGTGCGAATCCGAAATCTAAGTGGCCTGAAATATCACAGAAAATTGATCAAAGACCCTCCGTCAACCTGCCATCGAACCAGGTAAGAAGCCACACGCGAAGTCCCGTTGTGTTTGTTGCTATATGTGCTAATGACGAATGAGCTTTATTGATTTTTACAGGAGGCTCTATTCCAGCACCCTAATGGCAGTAAAGCGCCGGGCAAGATGACCACCGACGGCAAGATCGTCGAGCCAAGCAGCATCAAAGATCTGGCACAGCATTTCTTAGGGGACCTAGCGCTTGGGTTGACATTCACACGCTGTGTGGACCAGCTACTGATGGGCCCTACGGCGGCACCTTCCTCCACTACTCCCAACAACAAGCTGGAGCATTCTTTGCGCAGTAAATTTCGCCCCGATGCCGATATCTTTTGCCCCGATAACTTGTACCGCTTGTTCACTCGACTCAAGGTCTGGAAACTTCTCGTCCTCGCCAACGCGAAAATCTCTCCTGATCTCCCTCTCCCCACCCCGAACACTATTCCGTCCTAACAAAACACCCCCCCCCCTCCTTTCTTCCTTCTTGTTCTTCTTGCTCCCCCTTAATTCTTTTCTCTTTGTTGTATTATCTTTGTCTTGACTACTTACTTCTTTTGCAAGTCACATAAGTGTCTGCTGCTTTGCCCTACCCACCTCCTACCCACACAAACAAACAAAAAAGTCATAAATAAAGGTTAAATAAACGAAAGACAATTTCTCGAATATATTCTTATGATCAAGATATCCTGATCAGCCCAACAGATTTTTTTAATAGTTTGTTCGAGTGTGTTTTGCTTAGATGTACAGTTTATCCTTTATCAGAAAACACAACTGGAACAAAGATCCGCATGAGCTTGTGGTATGACTATGTAGCAGAAGGATTCTGGTCAGCCAATGTCGGCCGAAAATTTTGAGACACACAAATTAAAGATGAAAGAGATCATCTGTTTCGACGACAGAACATGCACGAGAAGACGGCAATCCATTGGCGTTGTATGGCCACGTGGATACGCAAGCCTAAAAAAAAATCTCCAAATGCCATTGTCAAAAAGAAACTACCCCAGAAAACAAGGAAAAAAAAAAAAGAAAAAGAAAAGAAAGAAAGAAACAAGAAAAAAAAAACCGGCATTGAATCGACATCGTCGATGTTGTATCGGTTTGTATGACCGATATAGCATCGCGGGGTTGTATCGGATGGGATGGCCGAGATAACATCGGCCTTGGTCGAGGTTATGTCGACCAAAGCCTATGTTGCATCGATGCCGGCCATCCTTGCGTCGAGCCAGGCCGACATTGTGTCGGCCTCGTCCAAGGTTGCATCGAGCAACCTTGATGGAGGGTTGCGGAAGCCGATGCAACAGCGCCGGGTGCGCTATTAAGTCACCGGTTGCGCCGCCCAGGGGCAACACAACACCGACTTGGGGCGACGATGCGTCGGTGTCCCATTAAGCCGGCTGCAAACTGCGTCGACATTGAGTCGGTGGGACAAACGGCGACATTACCTCGACCGTGTCCCATTTAAGATGGGACACTGTCGATGCAACATCGCCGCGCGTCGACACAACATCGAGCGGATGTTGTATCGGGCGCTTGAGCCGATGTAACATCAGCTCTAGCCGTCCGACATAATCACGGATACGGCTATCCGACGCAATTGTGTTGGCAGTGAGGCCAGAATTGGGTGTAGTGCTGGAACCCATGCCCAGAGGCAGCAGGTATCCCCAGCTTGTACCTGAAGGTTATGGTCCTTGCCCTGATCAGGCTCTGGCATTTAGCATTCTTTGGGTATTTCTGGGTACAGGCCTTTGGTAGAACCCCTGCTATCCATGGGCACTCACAGGTAACAGTGAAACAGGGCAAGGGAGGTGGTGGTAGTGCATTGTGTTTGATAAATTTCCCAGAACAAACAATAGAGAATTGGAAAGCATGTAAGACCTTTTTCTTTCTTGTATTTCTTGTTTAATTTTTCATTTATTGATTTTTATCTTGAAATAGTAAATAAGGATAGCACAGCCCCAAGCCAAGTACCCACCAGGTGGTAGCAGGCTTGCAGGTATATCTTCAGCCCAAAGTAACCCACAGGGGTTTTATATCCCCTCAGGGAATAACCATTACCTGTGGGTACCCAGTCGGGGAAATGCTTTGAGATGCTGGACATTGGGATAACACGTTGGGCGGCCTTGGGTTTCCTCTTTCACATTAATTGATGAGACCATCAATCTTTCCATTACAAGACATCTCACAATCACCAGCTTGGTCATTCTTGCAGCCGCCATGCCAACAATTATGGATTTTTTTTTGTTTGAGTGGTGAGTGCAAGCCATCTAGAAAAAAACATACATAAGGAAAAGTACCATGATGAAAAGGAGAAAATGAATTTTTCCTTGTTTGATGGCCAATGAAGCAAGTTGTGAATTTGAAGAAAGCAAATAGCAATATATGGATACTTGTAAGTATGCTCCTCACCATTGAGGTTTAACTGACATTTCACAAAAAAAAAAAAAAAAGAACCCCTGCAACAAAAGTTTTTGTCTAGGCACTGTAAATGTTGATTGTTCCATATCTAACTTGTAATAGATTCTTGAGTATGAAAACAGCTGCTCCATTACCATTAGATCCCAGGCGGCATGTGGCAATGGCCAGTTGAATTGAAACATCTTGTTGAGGCTTCTGAGTTTGGTGGTAAAATATGGGATCTGGTTTGATCAAGTGCAGAAAATTGAGAAAACATGGCCAGCTCATACTTAATAGTTGTAGGAATCAGGATTCAGGAAGGCTTTGGATGGCAGAAAATATGTATCATGGTTAAAATTGGATGTTATTGCCCCTGGCTGTAAGGTATTGTTTCTTGTATTGGTGTTTGCAGAAGTAAAATTAATCTTCCAGGTCTGAGTCAATTTTGTTTTATGAGTCAAACATCATGATGCATTGAGTGGTACTTGCTGCTTGGAGGAGATGCTTGTGTTGAGTTGGTTTCTGAAGCATGATTTAGTTGAGGTGAGTTGATTGGATGAGGTATATATAATCTGTTGACAGATAGAGTGAGGTGAGGTGAGTAGTGTGCACGGTTAATGATTTGATGATAGAAAAATAAGTAAATATGTACAAAACCCTTCTTTTGGAGCAAATACTTGAATTTTTTGTTTTGAAATCAATTTTGATTTTAGCTCAACTTTTTTGGAAATCTTCCAATTAGAAATTGAGGATATGTTAATTTCTAATCAACAGCTTTTAATGATGCAGTGAAGCAGCTAGAACAGCATAAGTGGAATGTGAAAGGATATCATTAGCAAAGATGAAGAATGAAACATGAAACAAACAGAAGAGAAAAAGAAACAATGAGACTCCATACCTGGAACATCATAAGTGTAATGTGAAAGGATGAGGAAAGGATCCTTCCACATAAGATTCTCCAGGTACAGTATAAGATTTGTGACATGAAAGTGACATGAAACTGAAAGGTATGTAGCACATAAATGAAAGAGAAATAGAGAAATAGACTGACTCAAAATTCAATGGTGGATTTGGTCATATTTGATACCCCCTAATGTGAGTTGATGTCAAATACTTCAGGCCTTCTGGAAGTGAATATTAAATTTTTCACCTTTCATAATTGATTATCAATTATTCATACTTGTCATAATCCTATAAGATTTGGATATCATATATCTTTCTTTATCATGTCCATTTCTATTTTCAATTCTCCAAAAATATTTGAGCTGATTATTCAGAGTGAATATAAACTCAATATAATATTAACATTCATGAGGGAAACAGCATCAGTGGATATTATTGAAAATAATTACTACACTGTAGATTGTTGGACTGAATATTTCATTGGAAATAAAAACTTTTATTTGGGAAAAAAATCCCATGTTGTAGTTTGGATTGAGACTCATGAAAACTCATTGAATATTTAACTCCTGAACCTATATTGAGAAAAAAAATCCTTTTATAAAATTCAACCTTTGACCACCTCTGCAGCACCAGTTTTGAAGGTGCAACCCATCCTAATTTCATGGCAATGGCAGGGTGGGTTGCACCTTCAAACTGAGTGGGTCGCATGTGAAAGACCTTTCTTTTTGTGTACTGTCCATTTCATTGGTAATAATTGTGATGCTGATATTGAAATCATAGATCACAAGGAATATAAACATCTCTAGAATCAAAACAGGTGGTTGCATCCACAGAAGTGGATGTAAGCATTCTGAGTTGTTCAGTAAGTACTTTACCATTGGCCAAGTTCCCTTTCCTGTCAAGAAATTCTTCTTTATCAGGAGTAAGTGACTCTTCCAGAGCTAATAACAGAAGTACCACAATCCATACAGCCATATGTGTGAATGATCTATGATGCCAGGGGAGATGGCCATTGTGGATACAGGGCAATATCAGCTTGCTTGGGAAGGGGGCAAGATAGTTTCATGCACATCCGTCAAACAATTCTTGAAGAAATCCAACAAAGAAAGGAATGGTACCAGAGAGATCCAACCATAACCAACCTTGAAGAGTTTGAAAAGTCACTAGTAGTTCCCTACTCAGGCCCATGCCCAGTAGACAAGTGGATGGTCATGCCAGCCATGGCAGGTCCAATAGCCAATGCGTTTGAAACCGCGGTGTTTTTCTTCTCACCATTATACTCTCACACAGCTCTTCCTCATTTCTGTGGGCCAAACAACAAACCACCCATTGTCATTGCATTAATACCCACAAAGATGCATTATGTTGCCCTTCAAATGAAAGATCCTTCCCATTTCCCTTCCCCCAGGCCCCTGAAGAACCACCACATGTGTCCCGCCTTACAGGCCCTTGGCTGGTATTACAAGTATTCAGCATGTTTTGATATTCTAGAATCACTGAGAAGATGACCTTAAGACTTTTAGAATCACTGAGAAGATGACCTTAAGACTTCTAAAATTCTCTCAATTTCAGTAGCTGACTCCTGACTGTATTATGCACCACAAATCACTTAATTCTTCTAAATTTTCCATTTCATTATGTGTGGAATTAATATATCAAAGAGAGCTTTGCAGTTATGGAATTGAGAAATATAATTAATAGGAATAAACAACAGTTTGTACACAATGAAAGAAAAGATTCAGGCTTTCTTGAGGTGCTTGGAATGGGCTGATTCCAAGTCTCTCCCAAGTCAAAAAATAAAAGAAGAATACAACCAAGCCAGCTAGGGTAAGCTATTGGCACACTTTCTCCTGGCTGGGACAATAGGAGCAGCCACAGGAGCTTGAGAGAGAACCACACTAGCGTATTGCTTTGTGCGGTACCTTGGCTTAGCTGAAGGATCAGTATAGACCATGTAACAGTCCTCTTGAGCGGGCAAGGGCTTGCCAGTGGGGACAAGTTTTGGGTACATCTCCAATGGATTGGTGAAGGGCTTACGGGTCCACTAGCAGAGAAACAAAGACTACATGTAAAAAATGATCAATTACGGCTACTGCGGAAGAAACACCCACATATTTTTCTGAAGAAATTTCCCAAAAATCTCTGCGTGTATCATCCTCCATCCAGAGCGTCAACATGCATTTCATAGGTGGTCCCGCCTGACCTGCCATTCTCACAAATTGGCCCCAGTTTTTAGCAACGTCAAAGAAGTGAGGGGGGGTCCGCCAGGATATGACACGGATCCTCACCATTGGAGTATGCCTTCCTTTTCCGCACGGGTGAGTACGTCCGAGACATCAAAAAATGGGTTATTGTTGGAATTTTGCTCATTGACCCCTTTTTTATTTTTTTATTTTATTTTTCTTATGTCACTCCTTTCAATCTCTCCGGCCAAAATTCATGCATTGTTTTCATTCAAAATACAACTGTCTGGAACCCACAACTCAGCCACTTGTACTTAGCTACTTAACTGTCCCATGCTTCAATATGAAAACACCATCAGTTCTGACCGTACTGCATCCTCTGGTTGGCACTTCAGCCCCAGCTCAGAGCACTCTCTGTCTTGGCACTTTAGCCCCTCAAATTGAGTTGATAGGTCCTTATTTCAGACATTGTCTGATATTATTATTTATTAAAATAAAAAGCTTTCCTCCGCCGCTCTGTTATTTCAATAGTTATCAATGCCAACACGGCACATGAAGATCTCCTTGAAATCTGAGAAGAGGAGGTAGTCAAGTTGGACCTCCCATGGAGGGAGATCTTCCCTTGGGCGGTGGAAGTCGGAGCCATACTCAAAATCCGGGTTAGTGTGGCCGCCGGTGGTGTTGGACTGGGGTGTTTGGTTGTATCACTCACGGTATAGTTTGCAGTTCTGGACCAAGAGCCTGTAATCCACATAGAAGATAGGATAACGCGCCTCACCAGTCTGATCATAAGTTGCATCTTGCTCGCATATGTGAGGAAAGTTCTCATTCAGAGGAGATAGGACTTTGGTGCGGTGTTCCATGTTGATTTTTTTTGGCTGGATCGTGGGCAGTGGCAGTCCTCATGAAGAACGGGCGGTCTGACGGTAAGTCACACATCCCGTTGCCGTGTCGTGAGTCCGCTGTTGAGCTGTCACTGCTCGAACCGCCAGTCTGCCGTGAGACAAGGCAGTGCCTGACGCCAGGCCGTCAGTCATCACCCGGCTGAAAAGCCATCAAATCTTGATGGCAGACAGCCGGCTGCGCCTGACGTCAATTCATTGCTGGGAAATAGGCCATCTGCCCTCTGATATTGTGACGGTAGGTGGACTGGGGACCGTGCCAGGCCCCTGAAGGTTGACTTGACTCAGCGGTCATCACGCCGGCTTGATGCAGGAGTTGGACGTACACCACGGGCACAAATAAATGTTTGGAAAGCGTTTCCAGCACGGAAACAGAAATTTTTCAATTCAATGACCAGGTTCGGTCGCCTGGCAGTTGGCGCAGGTCACCGAATCTGAACGTTTTCAACAACGTTGTAAAGTCGTAAAGGAACCGAAAAAAAAAACTGGAAAAAAACCTCAATCCGTTTAAGATCGGTGAGGAAAACCAACTTGGTTTGGCAAAACATTTGCCAAACCATGCTTCCCCTCACCAAAACAGAAGCGACGGAGAATCGATCTGTTGCTCTTGGGATTGACCATGGTCAACGATGTCATTATAACCAACTCGGCTATCAGCTGTTATCTTTCTCCCTCCAAAACTCATATACAAACTCCTGCCACACCTCCGTTTTTTCTCTAAGTCCGATGTCAAAAATATTTTTTTGACGACCAGTACTTTTCTCGAATTTTTGACGCAAAAACATCCCATTGAGGGAATCTTGGCGAGCTTCAAATGAAGTGATGAGGGATGTCACCTGGACGTCTTGCCCCTCTTTGTCTGGACTCGGAATCCTTCTTTTGACGGAAAACGTTTTTTTCACCTTTTTTTTTTCTTAATTTCCATGGGTTATTGTCATAGATGGGGGGCATAAGCCATAATCATACAAAAAGAAAAAAAAAAGTGTGGGAGTATGGCTTCTCAGCCCACAAACCTTGAAAGGTTTAAATTTGAATTGCAATCGGTTAAAAAACCATCCCACAACTTTTTTTTTTTTTTTTTTTTTTTTTTTTTTTTTTT
>SMGU01007618.1:0-19456 GCA_004348175.1 Puccinia novopanici
AGACAGTCAAGTGGCCTCAAAACCTCGGCATTTGTGTCCGAGAAAGAAACGTGGCAATTCCAGCTTCCAAAGCGGTAGAAAATGATAAGATGGACATTCAATGAGGGGCTTGAAGCCAGTCGTCATCATCGATCAATCAACAAGGAGGGTTGTAGGACCAAGTCAACAATTTCACCACCTCGTCTTCACCCGCTTGCGAGTCGAAAAGTTGCAGTCTTGAACGACTCTGGGGAGAATGAAAGTCGATTGACTGGCCCTGCATGGTGCATGAACTGAAGAATTGCGTACAAGTTAGTTTATATCAGGGTCAGTTGGTAGAAATCCGGACAAGATCACAAAAAAAAAAAAAAAACCAAGCAGAGACGTACTTGAGTCCGACCCCTCCAATGCGCTCCCATCTGGTAGGTCTGGCGCTACAGTACAACGCTATCATTCCATCCTCCAAGCCAATTACCAGTAACATACTAGGACCGTTATCACCGATGTTTAGTTCAGTTCGAGCCAAGCACAGGTCTGCACAGAAACCCACTTACATGTTCTGTTGTGAAAGGCAGGGGGAAATGGCGCATGATTTGACGGGCTGATCGCATTTTATTACGTCGGTCACCTCCCAAGTAGCATCAGTTTTGGGCCTGATTGGCCCAAGTTTTCACCTGCAAGCAAGCATTAACTTTCAGCCTTCAATCATAATTAGATTGGGGTCGACAATGCGGGCCTACAGATTTTCCCTTGAGCCTGTGACAAACACATTGGTAGAGGAGAAGGAGGACCAACAAGCGTCCCAAATGACGCGGGCGTGAGCTTTCTCGCAGCGCTGTTGGATCTCGAAGCCATTGGAAGAGGGAAGCCTTTTCCAGACGGTCCAGGACCTGTCTCTGCTCACGCTGAGCAGCTTGGAAGCGTCAGCATTGAATGCCAGACGTGTTACCGTCAATTGGTGATTCGAGGACACCCGATTCAACGGAGCTGAAGTCTTTAGCCCCATGCAACCGTATGCTCGCCGTCTGCGCTGAGTGCATGACATGCTGAGGCTATGATCCTCCGCAGGGAGAACTGGTGATGGCTGAAAGCTCGGATGGATGACCGTAAATTTTCTCAATCCTGATACAAAATTTACCGAAAGGAAGCGAGAGAGAGAGAGCAAGGTAACCTAGTCCGACGTTCCTTTTCTTCTTTGTGACTTACTCTGGCCATAATGTGTGAGAGCAGTTGATCTTCAAATGGGGGACAGGGTTGTTGGCCACAAAGTTCCTGTTGGTCTTGTTCTTTTGTTGGAATCTTCGACACGATTGCTAAGCCCAAGGGAGGGACAGTAGCTCTTTGAGGGCGGGCGTCGACTTTGACAAAGGGTATATTGGTGACGCCTAATTCTTGAGTGACTTGCAGAAAGTCTGGGTCATGTCAAACACTCGTATAACTTTCTCTTCCGAAATGCTAGCGAATCTACTGCGACGATCACCAATGAAGCTCACTCCAAACAGATCATGTCCGTGCGCTTGAGGCGACATATCTCATGCCAGCTAGAACTGGCCGACGGTTCCAAACTGTGGGGAGTCCTCCTCCAGCAACCCCACAGCCTTGTGGTTTGATCGTCAGAGCAACTGGCTAGATATTCACCTTCTTTTTCCCAATCCAGCCCGGTAACTCCGGAGTAATGACCTGTCGGCGCGACTTGAGGCTCCCAGACGGCCTTACCGTCTTTGCCCCAGCGGTGCCAAGATCGCGTCCATCCTGATGCCAAAACTGTCTCTGCTTGATCACGAGGGCCGACGAAGTAGTGCGCACCGAACAGGCCCAGATTGGTGGAAGTTCCAATTCACCAAACCGCTCAACGTTAGCCAAATATTCTCAAATTCTTCGGACTGTCGCCACATAATCATGGAGCGGTCTGAGGAGGTCGAAAGGAGCTGCAAACAGCCAGACGGATTGATGCACCAACGAACATTGGTCACCCAGCTTTCATGACCGTATAGAATTGCATCAGAAACAAAGTTCCAGTGCGTGTTTTTGATCGGGTACCGTTTCATTTCTACCGTTTGACGCTTGGTATCAAGGGGGCTAGTTGGCCTTCTCTTTGAGCGACTGTGTCAGCTCGTCTAGGGTTTGGAATGGATCCTCTGTTGTTGAATCGTTGACCACTGATCCAGAGGCGGTAGATTGGTTAGCTGCTCCTGCTGATCGCATCTCCAAACCCGAATGAAATTATCTTGCGATCCCGAAACCAGAAGCAGATTACTGGGTAGCTTTGGATCGGTTGTGAAATCGAGGCATCTGACCCAGTCGGTGTGACCTGGCAAGCGAACAGACAAGGAAAACTAGGGCGAATTTACATCAGAGACTATGAATCTTGACAACATCTGACAAAGGCTTACCGACAGAGATGGCAGAGCAAGCGAATATATTGCGATCTTGCTATCAGTACCTGCCAATGCCAATATCAAATCTACAAACTCACAGTGATGTTTGACGCAAATAATTACATGATCAGAATCCAGATTTCAAAAACAGGAACCGAATTACTGCTCACTTGTCGATTGGTTAGGCAGGAATGCTAAAGCCGCATCCAAAGCTATCTGACTGCCTAATTGAATGGTTTGAAGGGCTTCGATCAGGGGTATTGTGCCTGGAAGACTGATCCCAAAGTAAAGCAAAACTTGTCAGTTGAGACCTCAAGCATAAAGAAAAATTAGGCATATTTGAACTGATGAGTAATGACACACCTACCGATTGGAGACATGATCGAGACCTTCCAGCTCATGAAGCATCCGTCAGAGCACCAGCAGCAATGAGATACTGTTTCTCAAGCTCGGGGAGTTCTCATCGTTGTGAGAAGGTAGTTGGATACTTGATAAACATGAAATAGATCGCTTTTGGCAATGAGACGCGCAACGATTTGCCACTGGCCTTCTAGAAGATTTTCAAAGACGTGAATCCGAGCAAAAACGATAGAAAATAAAAGTGTTCTATCAGAAACTAATCTAAAGCAAGCAGTACTTGCAAACAGTCGCCTACGTCTGCCAACAGGTCACTTACCGCCATCAAGCACCCATACGAGAACTGCGCCGGTCAAATCACCACTGACGAAGGCGGCGGAATGGCCTCCCAAGTTTTTGATGACAGTGACAAGTCCGTCATGTCCCTTCAAAAGTTTCAACGGCGGGTAGCAATGATGACTTGCACAATTCCATATGGCTATCTGTCGGCCCGTCCCGAAGACTACTTCGACCGAATGTCCGGATCTGACCAGGATCGAGCACGACGAGAACCTGTTCGCCGGCGCGGCGCATAGGAGCGGGGTCACCGAGATCGCTTGCTTGCAGTCGTTGCTCGTCATTTATCCTCGTCGCTGTTTGCGTTGAATTTTCTCGGATGCGCCGGATCGGTTCAACTCCCCGTGCGGTCTGTTGAATACGCTCCCGGTGATCCCCGATCCTCCCGGTCCGCCACCGCATAAACTGATTATTCTCTCCAGAGTCTAAATTCAATAGGGCCTACCGATAGGCGGACTCATTTCTTGTCCATAAAAGTGTCATTTTTCGTCCATACTTGACATATTGTATTTCTCAAAATGTGGACCGATCGCTTTTTTTTTCTTCTAAATAAAGTTTTTTTTTTTATCGGTTTGTCTGGAAAACCGTGAGACAGTTTCCCTAATGAATCGGCCTTGCTGGTAGGCCGTGTTTGAGGAGGTCTGAGGAGAAATGGACCTCATATTTGGAACCAGCGCCCCATTCTTACCCTGGTGGTCGGGTGGAGTTGGTACCACTGGCACCTACACTCACCCATGACCGGGCTGGAATGGCACTGCTGGTTGCCGGACAGGGTGCCAGCAACTTCAAGGTTGTGGGACACTTGAGGAAAAAACCATGGCATTTAGACCTAAATACATATTTGTGGTTCTAAATGCATATTCCACGCAAAAATAAAAAAAAAGAAAGTGCCCAAGGTTTTTGAGAAACACAATACTTGTTTTTTCCAGTTTTTCCTTTTTTTTGTGGGAGTATGGAATTACAAAACCTCCATACAGACTCCATAATTCCATACTCCCACAGAAAATAAGGTCCGTTTGGCAGTCCCGGAACGTCATATATTGTCAGTGCCGATCGTCAAAACTGAAAAGAGTTTTGGATCTGCCAAATCCGTTTATGACGGAGCTTGCTGATTCTTATGATCGTTTATTTTGCCTCAGACCAATATTTCAATTTTGGCTGGGAAACATAAGTGACCGTCATAATCCTCCATAAATTAGTGTTATGACCGGTCTTGCCAAACACACTTATGAAGACTCGTCATAACCCGACCCCCCGACATATTTTCCTGTGAAAATATATGACGTTTGGGGTCGGCCAAACGCACCCTAAGTATGTCAAGTATGGAAACAAAAACAACATACTTTTATGGACAAGAAATGAGTCCGCCTGATCTCTACCGATGCACTTCCTCAGTTCACCTTATATGACTATGAATACTATTCAAGAGAATAGTCTCGCCAGGCTTGAGTAGACCTTTTTGCTTCTATACCTAATTACACTTATTTGATTATATATAATCGTAGCTCAAGATTCATAAGACTTCTTTTTGTTAATAAGGGTTTTTGAGTAATTTTATTTCGAAGTGAAAGGATAATGCAAAGATAATCGGATAAGGAAAGGGAAAAGAAAAAGAAAGGAGAAAGATAAGAACGAATTGATAATAACGCTATGGCATCAAGGCAAGAGATTCCTACGACATCATTCAACATGTGCATCATTCGTTACTTCCGACCTTATGCAATTCCAACTGTGAGGCCAAGTTGACTGGTAACGGGGCACCGAGCAATGGAGGCGGTTTTAGCCTAATAATTCAGCATGTCTCAAGGGGCGGTGGTTGCATGGAAGAACCCTGACACTTGAGATGAGACTGGAGCGCTTCTCGGGAAGCTTTTTCCGACCACAGCCACACAACTCGGACCGAGCTGCTGGCTGATATGCCTGAGGTATCACCCAGATGACAAGGGTAAAGAATGTCCCATAGCTGAACACAGATCAGCGTAGACAGAGCTGTATTCGTAGTGAAACTTTCTTGGAAGCATCGACATATTCTCTTGACTTTGATTCTTGCGTCGGCCATTCTGTCCCTTTGATACTTTAAGACGTAGCCGAAGGCCGCTTGGAAATCCAATCCCCCTTCACTCATTTTATTCCATTCCCCTGACGATCACCAAAATGCTCAGACTTTTCCTTTCCGTTGTTCTCGTTGTGGAAGCTCTGAGTGCGGTGCAATGCAGACCAAATCCAGCCCATGGTCCGCTCATCCAGTTGTCCCGCCGGAACCCCGCGTCAATGGAAACCAAATCCCTCACAACGGATCCGACAAGCAACCTTGTGGTACAGTCAGCAGAAATGGCTACCGAAATCTCTGACAGGATGATGCAATACCCTCCGTCAGCGCATGAGGAAGCTTTGCACACATCAAATTCTCAGGACGGATACATCGACCAAGTCGGAAATCAACTCAGATTCCAAGGACTTTACCGAGAATCCACGGGAACCGCTCTCCGAATTAGGGAAAAAACGGGATCTAGGAAACTCTCGATTTCTCGAGGATGCGGAGAGGATTGCTAGAATTAAGGGAAAAAATATAGTCTCACAGGTTGGTCAACCAGTTCTTGCCCCATAGAGTTCAATTTCTGCGTAGCTTCAAGGACGGAAAAATCTTCAGAATTGTGCTGAACTATCGATGTGAATCTGCTCATTTGCAGGAAAGCGAATTTCAATCATCTTCATACCCCGGCGAAACGTCGGGACAAAAACTGAAGGATCCTTACTGACTTCCATTGGTTCGCGATCTGCCAAGTTGGTCGGTGAGCGCGCCGAAACGATTCAAACCGCCGCTTCAAGACACTGGCTGAATGCTGCCACCAAGATCAAGACAGTCCGATATTTTCAAGAGCCAATTTTGGCAAAGGCGAAGGAAGTTATACAGCATTATGAAAAAATTGGAATGGCCCAGGCAGTGAAGCGTCTAGAAAGAATTACTACTTTTTTCCAAGATATCCTGAAGGTTCTTGAGGAATTGGGCGTAGAGGAAATTCAAAATCAATACGAATTGTGGGCGCTGTGGTGCGCTGCTAGATTGGTCTCGGGAGGGGCAGACCTGATCCACCTCACCTGAGCTTGGACTGAGAGCCTACAAAGCAAGATATGGGAAGTATCAAATTCAACACATCAAACAAACATTGCGGGTTGCCGAACAGGTTCAACATCCCCCTTACTGTCCAAGTTTTCAGACAACTAAGAGCACTAAGGTTGAGAGGCCAACATGTGATGATAAAAGAAAATATGTGTTGTGATCAAATAATAAATAAAATATATCCTGAGAACAGAAGGCTAATATCTCTAATTCCATCCTGTAAAGGTTTTAATGTTTTCTATTTTTAAGCAAGAACATCTCCATCAAAATTCGACACAAACAATTTGAAATTCTTGTCGTCAGCAAGCTTTGTGGTTCCTCAGCAAATTCCAAACATTCCTCTAGAAGTTTCTAGTCGTCGATTGTAACTATTTTATAAATACTTTTGCATGCTTGGGTGTTTTCTTTCCTTGTGGCGAAATTAATGTATTCCAGCTACTCTGACGTATTCCTTATTATTCTCACACTTTCAATCAAAACCCCTTTATACTTGTAAATTATCCCGAAATCCCCTCAATAATCGTCCTATATTGCGTGTCAACCCGAGTAACGATCATAGCGTGTCTCCAGATCCTTACTCTCTTCTAGCCCAGCATCATCACATATATCCTTGGGCTCATACATACCCACTATAAAAGAAGGCAATCAAAATCAAGATTTGCCGTGTTTATTAGGTGTGATGAAAAACCAACCTTGATCAATCACCTGGTTTTTCTGATTATCTTTCCCTACCATTGAAAACTGACAAGCAAATCTAAAGGTTGAGGTAATCTGGTCTTGAAATGGCTAGAGCCTACATAGTCGGCCTTTCATGATCTCTGTTTGCTTGGCCAGTTAAAAATACTACTCAAGCTTCTGTTGGAAACTGAAAAGACAGTTGCTTCAGGATTTGAAACATCTGGAATCATATAGCATTTTTGGATCCAAGACTTGCATATAAGCTCATTTTTGTTGAAATTGTAGCCTCTAATCAACTCACAAATCTGAACAAAAACTCAAACTAAGAAAAAATTACAAGGACTCAAATGATACCCAAAACCTATATGAATTGTGTTGATTTTCATCCATAATTTTCTTCCTAAAACCAAAAAGTAAAATTTGATAGAAACTGAAAGCCATAAGTCAAGATTAAATTCTCAATATCTTTCAAAAGCAAACATGATCAACACCACACTCTTTCACATACATCAAGTAGAATGGTGAGCTGCCTGCTTGATTCATAGAACATGAATATTAAAAAATAACCAGAGGGATTCCAAATTCCTTGAAGGCACCTGAGACAAACCAGAATAGCTTAAAAATAGAAATACAACCAAGTATGTAGGTTTAAAAACCAAACCAGGAAAAATTTTCTCTAATCAGATATTCATTTTATTAATTGAAAATATGGCCTCTTTGAAAGATAATTAGACTACATATCACTTTAATAGGTGATTTTTTTTTTGATAATATGCAGGTATCAAAGTAGTGTTTAACCTTGAGAGGTTTCTGAATTCCCTACCAGGTCTAAACGTTTTGGGAGGCAGTTCAATCTTTTAAAAAGTGTGCATTGTTTGGCATTGGGTCTCATTTGATCCTGGAATGGAATATATATTTCCTTAATTTTAAATTTTATTCTTTGAAAAAGGTTGGAGCAATATTTAGCCACTAAAGTAAAGTTAAATAAAACAATCAAACTCATTAGTGCTATGATTATGGTGTACTATTTCTATTTGCAGACCCTCAAAGAATTGACCATTTCGTGCCCAATCTTTTCAAATTTACAGTGAAGCCTCCATCATAAGTTATAAATACTGAAATATTCCAATATTTTTTGAAAATAATATGTAGTATGTTGAGTTTAATTCCAGTTTATCTCTTTCAAATGAGCCATGGTGCAGCCTACCTTGAATTAATTCCCACCAATTTCTAAATTCATTCCAGAATTAAAAAGAAATGAAATTTAAAATAAAAGAACCTGTTTCAATTGTAAAAGAAGAAATTATAAAAAAAAATAACAGAGGGCCAAGGAGGAATACCCAAATCTTTACCCAGAGTCAATATTAAAGCTGTATTATCAGTAATGAACAATGTTTTGACCTAGGACAGAAACTGGATCAATTTTCAATTGAGTATGAATTTTTCACAGCAATGGGATTTTATCAGAATTTTTAAATGATCTTAGCATATTGTGGATCATTTTTAATTGCATTGATACCTGGATATCAAGATGATCTCTGATGAAGTGGGCCATCTCAGCCAGTTTTTTTATTATTATTATTTTAATTAACTTTTGTGAAGCATATGGGCCTTCATTTTATTGGGTGCTTGTTTTGCATCCTCACTAGATTTTTTTTTTCAGCTTTGATCCCCTGGATTTGATGGTGGGATAGTTTGGAGGCTTTGATGACATTAAAAGTCTTCATGCCATTTACAAGCATGTTCTCCTCTCACTTGTACAACTGTGGCTTTATAATTGAATTTTTTTTGGTATCTGTGGGTGAGCCTCTCTTTTGGTAAAGTGCATCTTGTTTTGTAGCTTGTGTTTGGACTTTTGAATTGTTTATTGTTTAATTCTTCAAGTTTTGCTGCCTGGAATTGAGTGGGGCACAATTGGACATGCAAAGGATACATTATTAGAGACAACAGAAGCCAAGAAGCTCCAAGAACATCAGCTATCATCAATGTCGTGAAAAGAACTAGTACATTATATATCTATCAAAACCCTCTGTTGCTGACTTGTCATTTGTATGCTGTGCAGTTTGGAGGATCCATCAGTGCCTGCAGATGTAGGATAATTCTGTGAACGTTGCCTGGATTCATTATCGTACAAGTAGCGGTGGCCGAGTTTCATTACCCGGGCATGTACTAGAATTGGTTTTGATCTTATTAGGTAAATATTTCCGGCTGAGGATGGATGAGGATGGATGTTTTTATCGTGTACGTACTGCGCGCGCGTGTGTGTATGCGCCCTGCTTATGTGATCACTCTATGTAGACTAATTTCCCCGCTGACTTTGTTTAAAGGAGTGGTCAAGAGAGAGAAACACATCACTTCTTCCTCTCGAAAACGATGGAAAACGAACACTCAGGATCAACGAAGGAAGTGAAAGAACCAACAGAAAACAACAAGATGCGAAGGAAGACAACCAGCAACATGAGCAAGACAACCATCCACTCGAACTAACTCAACAGCAAGTCACATTCGACTCACTCAACATCCTATCCGAACTAGCAACCTCTGTTGGTCACACTGCTCAGTCCCTACCCAACCAACAACAGAGCACCATCTCAGACAATGCATTTCAAGCACTCCTACTCGCATCACTCTCCGACCAATTCACAACCAACCCACCCTCATCATCATCATCATCATCATCATCATCATCCACGTCCTCATCTTCTTGCTAAAAAAACAACCATCAAGCCAACAACAGAAGCCTTCCAAGACCCACTCGCCCTCATCCACCTCTACTCACGACCTCTTACACACAATCGATCTATCATCCTTCCAAACCTCCTCAACAACCGCGCTAGCTCAACTCCAATCCTCACCCGCATTCGATTCACTCAATCTTCCTCACTCACCAGCTACTCCCAACCCAAATCCAACAGGTGGTCCTAATCAGGAGCAGCAGCATAGTAATAACTCAAATCATCAATACCATTTCATCAGTCAGCATCAACACGCTCAAGACTTACTATCCGCCCTATCAGCACTACAACCCGATCCCAACCAACTCACACTCGATCACCATCTCCACCATCCGAACCAGGAGGAACTTGACTTTGACGACCCCACACTCTTCTCTCCCTTCGAACCCGAACATGATCAAATTCCCAACCAACCAGTCTCTCTCACCGATCAGATCGACCTCCTCTTTGGATCTCAACCTCTCAGCCCTAAAGCCTCTTCATCAACTAGGAAAGTTTACTCAAACTCATTCTCATTCCAACAACAACAGGAGCAGCATGAGCATCAGCATCATCAGCACCAGCACCAGGATCTGAGTCAATTGGACGATCAACTCAATATCTATAACCATCTACCACTCAACGACCATCATGAATTCAACTTCTTGTTTGAACCAGACTATCAAGCCAACCATAACATCCTTTCCTCAGAAAGAAACCAAGAAGATTTTCATCATTATCAGGATGACACATCAGGAGGGGCAGTTGAAGATCAAGCCACTGATGAACTATTAGCAAGATTAGATCAAGGCATCAGAAACACTCAAGAAGAAATCAAACTAAATAAACTGGATGCTTCAATTGAGCACTCATTGAATCTTAACCAAGTCTACCTCGACCAAATTAAAAATTCACTAGATCATCTCAACCTCCTCCACCAAAAAGCTCAGAAGTTCTTGGTCGGTACATTCCTCCCCTACTCCATTTCGATGATATTTTACGGTCACAGAAAAAAAAAAACAAACCTTGATTCTAAATTTTTGCTGGTGTTCCTTTTTATTCCAGTCAATATCGAAAAATTGCGTCCAGCAGATTCAAGAACAGCAGCAACAACCATCAGCGCCCATAGCCTCCTCATCAAAGTGCTTGTCGCCCGTAGCATCGGCATCAGCACCTAATGATCTATCAGCAAAGAACTTAAGCCTCGTCTCCGATCAGATCTCGTCGATCTCATTGCCTTGGTTTAAGCACAAATTCGGCGTGGTCATTATTCTTTTCATAAACTTATATAAACAGTTGCGAATGCTGAGTTTGCTATTTTGCTCTTTTGTGACGTGGTTATACGTATCTAGGATTTACCCAGTTTCGAGGATGCCAAAAAACGGGACCAGTATAACAGTTTGCTGCATCAACAACCCTGTCAATAATCTCTCTTTCTTTCTCCCTACTATCTTGAGCCACATTCTGACTTGAACAACCTGTTTGGGTCATGATGGGACCACAGGGCAGCCTCCTGAAAGGAGGAAACTAGACGATGAAGTGGGAGCGATGCTAAAGCAAAACAACCAGGACAAGGACAAGATAGATTGGAATCGGGTCGCTCTAAATGTACATACCACAATTACCCCGTTATCAGTCAAAACATTGAAGGTACTAATGCTTCCTAATCTATCCTGTGATGTGCGATATACAGTTCCCGGATCGAAAACCAATTGAATGTAAGATTCAATGGACTCAAAAACAGGATCCTTCCCTAAACAAATCCAAGTGGTCCTTGTCCGAGATTGATCGGTTATTCGAGATTGTCAAGAAGTTTGAGTTCAAAAATTGGGACCTGATATCCAAGAAATTAGCTGTTTGTCTCTTCCCCCGGCCTATGTCCGTGATACAATGAGATGGTTGATAGATATTTGAGTACATTGGATGTGCAGACGGGTCGGACGCCTTCGGAATGCGTCAAACAGTTTAGGATCGTTACGCAGGAAAAGCGAGAATGGACAGAGACAGATGATTTGCTACTGAAAGAAGGCGTATCGACTTATGGACAAAACTGGCAAGCAGGTAGCTACCCTATCCCCATTCCTTCAATTGCATGAACCAAGAAGGAAATCAAACAAGTTCAGGAATAATAATAATAAAAGGAAAGAGAGAAAGAAAGAAAGAGAGAAATTGACGATTGAATGTCGGGCTGGGCGAGAATTTAGTGGCGAACCATTGCGGCCGGTCCTCCAACCAATGTATTAATCGATGGAGCAAGACGCTCCGTCCGGACATCAAGAAAGGCAAGTGGGATCCGGTGGAGGACGAGGCGTTGAAAAGCGCGGTTGCGGCATGTGGGATGGTCTGGAAGGATGTTGCGCCCCGAGTGCGTGGTCGGACGGACGCCCAGTGTCGCGAACGGTGGTGTAATATACTCGACCCGAGGATTGTCGTCGGCAATTGGACTCCTGAGGTTATACATATTCCTCTTCTCCCCCTTTTTTTTTTGCTCCAAATGCTCATCTCGCTCTCTTCCTCAGGAGGACCAAAAGATCTTGAGAATGAGAGACGTCGAACGGAGAACTTGGTCGGAGATTAGTAAAAGCTTCAATGGGCGACGAACGGATAATCATGTAGGTGGTAACTCTGGCTGCTATTTCTTTCTTGAGATTTCGCATAGAGAACATCGATCGCTGATTTCGGAGAAAATTAGTGTATGCGGCGACATTCGGAGCTGAAGCGAGTGAAAGACCCGACGACGAAGAAGCAGCACACGCAGACCCGGACGAATGGAGGACTATCGCTGATGATGAGTGGCTCTACGACGAGTGTGGAGGGGGAAGGAAGCAGTCGCCAGGGATCCACGGAGCGGGGAAGTAGTGTTGGGCCAGCGCGCCCAAATACGGCGCTTGGGCGGGCTCTGATCGCGGCGGATTCTGGATACACCAGACGCAGCAACCACCACCACCATCATCATCAGATCACCACCATCACCATGATCATGATCATAGTATCGAAGAACTAGCAGCTGTACCCAGACCTAGTACTTCCTCATCGACCCTTCACAAACGTACCGCTTCAATCGGTAGCAGTTTCAGTGGCGTCTCATCCGGCCCTGGTACCCGTCTACCACCTCACAACGTCTGGGGTCTTTATGGCTGGAAGTGGAACAAACGCAACAAAGCCCATAGCTCTGTCACTAATGGCGAGACTGGGGTTGATGGACGCGTGAATGGCGAAGAGTGTGTCTCCCCGGAGGAAGAGCTTGGTGGGCAACGACTTGAAAATACCCCGCCTGGAGGACCCGCTTCTTTGAACGGGGATGTCGATTCACAACTCAAGCAAGGTATCGAACCGGTCGCATATCGATCTCGTACGAAACGGAGTCCTACCGAAGCCTCAAGTAGCACAATACTTTCTGGCCTGTTTGATAGCCTCACCCGGAGGTAAGGCCTCTCCTTTTTTCCTTTTGTGATTTTGTGATTTTCTCTGTTTCCATTTGCTCATTGCTCCTACCCTTCCTCTTTCTCAGAAAACGGACTGAATCCAATCAATCCCATCTCCAAAAACCATCTCTTCAATCCTTCAACTCTCGCGCCACTGCCTCAGGCTCATGCGTGGAACCTTCGCCTGGATCAGTAAATGTATCATCAAGTCTTGTTACCCGTTCTCCATCTCTCACCCTCAACTCTTCATCTTCCATCAACACACAGACTACCTCAACTAGTTCGCCTTGCTCAGTACACGACCCCAGCCCCCATTCTCTAATCCACCATCCTCTCACCAATACTTCCCAACACGTTGACCTGACACCCTCCTTGCCGGGCCTGGTTAGAGCCGATAGCGGAGGACATCATTCGTCCTCAGAATCAGCTCTATCCTCTGCTGCACTCAGTGCTTTACATTCAACCACATCTCCCTCTGACATCACGCGAAGGGCTGAAATATTAATTGACAATCTCGATAGATCTCTCGATCCATCATCCTCCATCTCAAATCGTCCAGCTGGGAGCCAGTCTGTTGCTAAATTTGTCCGTAATCCAATGATGTCAGATTCCTCTGCGGCCAACCGACGCCCCTCCTTGATCAATCTCAAATCCCCTGCCGAGTCTTTTGTATCTACTTCCAAAGGGCTACCCACTCTCGCAACCCACGCTGACATGATGGTCCACAGCGAGATGTTCCAGCTACCTCCAGCTCTTAGCGGCTTATCTGCTGACAATGCCAAGGACCAATCAACCACTGAGCAATCTAACAATCAAGATCATACCCACGTCAATCCTGATGGTGATTCATCTTCGTTCTCACAATCAGTCAGCTCGAGTGTTACTGGCCCGGCCACATCGAGCACCGAGATCAATGAGCGCAACTCCAGCCGGCTTCGTTCACCACCTAGCCACCAAAACCTTTCGATTCGTTCCTCAAAGTCCAGCGTGGTCGCTAGCGCATCCCAAATGAAATCAAAACCACAGGTCAAGCTGACTCAATCGGCAACAACCAAGAGCTATCTTTCAACTGCCACGGGTACAATTGGGAAAGCCTTGGGCACCAATCCATCATCCTCTGAGGCCGCGGTCCCGGCGGAATTCGAACCCAACGTGACTACTGTTCCTAACGCTGCTTTCGGCAGATTGGCTTCGGTGTATTTTAGAGCTCCTAATTCGCGATCCTCGAGATCCTCCAACAAGGCAAGCTCGACATCAATCCCCTCTGCCGGGCAAGCTGCCCATAATCGCTTGGTCGCCAATATGATCCCAGGCACAGATTATGGAGCAGAGGGATCTTCTATCAAACACCCAGCAATAACCAGTATTCCCACCGAGCCGATAACCCATCATGGCATTAATAAGCTCAACCTCAAGTTCCTCCCGCCACTTTCGAATACCACAATGGAACTTAGCACGTTTATTAGCCCTCAGTCCAACCCACCCCCGTTCTCTAACTTTGGTCGGGACGATGATGCTCGCGGGTTGGATGCGCGTTCTGGACCTTCTTCCGGTGGGGCGGATGATGAGCCTATCATTGACCGATTTGGGTTCATAGTCGATGCTAAGTACGGTTTGAAATTGATGAGAAGGTCTAGAGATAAACAGAAACAGCTGGCCAAGGAACGACTCGCGGCCTTAGAGCAGCAGCCACATCATCCGATCCCGTCTCCCCCGCATACCTTATCTTCCCCTGGTGATTCGACTGTCATCCCGAAGCTCCCGATTGATCCTGCTCTTCCAAATGAGACTCCGCCGCCTACATTAAATTCACCCCCCTCACCTGCCCCCCCTCTGGCACTTTCTGAAGAGAACAGCAAATTCAACCCCAGTCAACGTGACGCCAGTGTCGAGGGCTCAGACCTTGACCATACACCCATGATGACCACCGCGCTACCTATTAAATCACAAGTTGACGTTGAAGCCGAACTATCCTCCCTACGTGAGGCACTGGGCCTCTCCCCAGCCATTAAAGCCGGTAGTAAGGATCTGGAAGGTTTAACGACAGACTCGGGTGAAAACAATCCAGGCTCTTCATCTTCCTCGCGTGACCCAGTGGTTGAATCCTCGACTCAGAGCATCAGAAGACTACTCTTCCAATTGAACGAGATGCAAAACATGTTGGAAAAGAAACAGATGGAAGTTTGGGGACAGTTCATCACCAAGCGTCGGATGAAGCTGATGCGAGTCACGAACTCCACCACTCCAGTTTCCCTTGTTGCCGCTTCTTCTTCCAGCTCTACCAGTGATCCTCCTGGTGCCAAGACGTCGATCCAAGGTACCGGTGCCGTCTCACCAGCATCGGTGGGAGCTTTCCTTGGGACCGGGTTGCGACAAGGCAGCGGTTCGTGTGCTACTGCTGCCTCACCTACCGGGACGATCCCGAAAACATCCACTTCAGCAAACGGACAACAGAGCTCAAAACGGCAGATTGGAGAATCAGTCAAAGTCCATGATCTGATCATCTGTCACGATGACAACCTAATCGGGATTGCTTCTATGGGCTTGTCGAACGATAACAACAAGAAGGCGCATAAGGACGAATGGAAAGAGTTCAAGGCCTTAGTCATCCAGGGTATCCCGATCAGCTTGAGGCCGAAGATCTGGCTCGAATGTTCGGGCGCTAGTGAATTGAAAGAACCTGGTTACTATCATGATTTGCTTAACCTTCACGATGGTGAAGAGGGGTTATGTCTTAACCAGATTGAATGTGACGTCACTCGGTAAATTTCACTTGTTTTGTTCCACATCATCTTAATAATACCTTTTTCGCTCACCTTATCGTGTTATCATCGGACTTCTCGTTGTAGAACCCTTCCGACAAATGTGTACTTCGGCGGCGATGGGCCCGGCGTCAGTAAGCTGAGAAGGGTTCTTGCTGCAATGTCGTGGCACAACCCGGTTGTCGGATATTGTCAGGTTTGTTCACCGTCTTTCCTCTGTTATCGATCCGTTTGGAACCACCGTCTTCCACTGACGACATATACGAGTGCTACCCTACAGGGAATGAACATGGTTGCAGCCACGTTGCTTTTAACGATACCCAGCGAGGAAGATGCCTTCTGGATCCTGGTTTGCATCGTCGATGTATGTGTTCCTCTTGGATCCCGCCCCTTGGTCATCACTAATCTTTTTGCTTGGTCTGCATCCTGGTTGATCAGAAAATCCTACCCCCCCACTACTACACCTCTCACCTTCTCACTTCCCAAGCCGATCAACGCGTACTGAAAGTGCTCGTTCATAAACATCTCGCTGAGTTGTCCGACCATTTTGAAGCGTTGGACGTCGAGTTACCTGCTATCACGTCAGTCTTCTGCATCCACCAGCTTTTTCCCCTGTTGATTCAACGTCTTTCTGAAAACGTCGTGGTGACCAATTAACGGGGTGTTTCATCAGATTCGGATGGTTCCTGTCTCTGTTTGCTGACGCGTTGCCCATCCAGACCCTACTGTAAGTCGACTATCTGTCCACAAGTTGGCAGCTAATCACTGACTAACAAGCCTATATGGATGTCCACAGTCGAGTGTTCGACATATTTTTGATCGATGGCAGTCTACTGCTATTCCGGATAGCACTGGCGCTGCTGAAGATCAACCAATCGACGATCCTGTCGTACGATTCACCGGCGTCGCTGTATGCATACATGCGCGGCCCAATGACGCTCAGCTCGCACCATGCTGATCGGCTTATCAGCGTCGCTACCCTCGACTTTGCTGACATCAAAAACTCCCTCGTCGTCTCCCTTCGCCAGCAGTTCGTCGACCAGATTAAACTCGAGATGGGCTTGTCAGACTGACCGTCCTCTCCCACCCCACCTCTCACCTCTACCGCCCTGTGATTAAGCTTTTCCCTGTCTTTTTTGTCTTTTCTTGTTAGCCCCTTTTCTTCCTTACACACCTTAGGTCTTTCCTTTTTCTCCGGATCGTTTCTTTTCCCTTTTTTTTTTTTTACTTTTTTCGACTGTGTTTTTGCGGGTGTGTGTGTATGTGTGTGGGCACTACTGTTGTTGTTATTTTGTCCGTCAAAATGTGTGTGTGTGTATCTGTTTATATATAAATATACACAAAAGCAAAAAAAGAAGAAATCTTAGGATTGATTGTGATTATCGTTGCAAAAAAAAACTGTACCTAAACCATAAAAACTGCATAAATACTTATCGTTGCTCTTATGTCTGTGTGTAATCAGCCTTGTTCTTTTTGTTTTTTGGCTTTCTTGTTTAGATGACAGCACGAGGATGCAGGCAAAGGAGCCTGGCCTCTACATATTCGATTATTCGCTGGCACTTGAGTGTGTCCTCTCCTTATATACTCATGCATACGACCTCCAAGCAATAATCGTGCAGAATATTTTGTTTGTAAAACTGTTAAGAAAATCTGTTAGGGGGTCTGAACCACAAGGACCTTGATCAAGTGTTAAGGATAGAGATTAATTGCTGTAAATTTTTCCCTAACCTCCTAGACCCCAATTATCAACGAGTTTTTGAATAGCTTTTGAATCATCTTTCAAAATTGTTTGAAAAGGAGTTCAAATTTTTTTCTAACAAGATATGAAATGACGTAGCCGTTCAAAAGCGATACGAGAATTGGGTGTAATTATATTTGTTAGTCAAAGCGCCAACTTGTCTAACTTTTAGGAAGCTTGGCTAAAATCTTGACTGCTGATTATCATTGCAAGTCTGCTCGACCGGCAAGGACCACTGAACATTCTTCCCCCCACCTCAACATAATCCCTTTGTGTGGCATGGCCCTTTGGCATATGCTATTCATCCAACGATCAAAAAAAAAAAAAAAAATGATGATGATGGTCTACATGTCATTTGCTGGGAGCGATGGAAGGATGACTGGATCCCTGAAGCCAGCTTTGTCAAGCTGTTTCGGTCGATGTCGCTTGCGAACTTCAACTAGCTACCGGCATAGCATCGAGTGTGGTTGGGGTAGTCGGGTCAGCGGCACAGGAAGCCCTTTGGGAAAGGGGGGAGTATGTATTACCGATGCAAAGCGACACTCTCCAAAAGCAACAATGTTAAGCTTAACTTTTCATGTGCTAAAAACCCCTCCATGAGAGGATTTGTAAAGGTTTCGGCAAAAAAATAAAAGAAAAGGAAACAAAAAATATTCAGAAGTTCGTTTATAATTGGGACCTTAGTCATCCAAGACATGGTCTCATGATGAGCCGTGCCAGAGGTCCATCTTCCTCTTTGTTGTATGTACCCGAAGCTGGGCTGCATTATTGTTTTCCCCAGCCGCTGGCTCCCACCGGTCCACTTGCTTCCTTTCTTTTGCCGTTTTCTACCTGAGTTGTGGAGCACTTTGATAAACAAGTCGCGAACGAACAACGGGCCGTCGCCACACAGGTAGGCCTCCCCAAGCCCAGCTGCAACATCCTCTTCCATGCCTTCACCTTGAGCCTCAACAAAAAATCCATACCCCAAATCCAACGTTAGTGCCATGCTATCCTAGGGCGACTTGGTATGGCTGGGCAGCGGAATAAAAAAAAAACACCGGCGATGATGATGTCCGGCTCTGTCATCTGACCAATCTGCACTCTCATTTGCCACGGGAGTTGCCATAGTCCAACCAAACTAACCATCCATACCGTCCGCTGAGCCATGAGTAACTGGCCCTCAGCACAATCCACGAGAGGAACCGGTCAAGCTACTCTAGCGCTCTCGCTCTATATTGTCTTGAGTGAGCTCTAGTAGTGGGATGCTTGAAGGATAAAAAGACCTGCTCGGTGCATCATCCAACAAAACCATCCAATCATCCTCCTCCACCCCATCAAAAAACAAAAACTACCTTCTTAATTATTCTTCTGTGGCCTGGTGCTACTTTTAATATCTTAATTTATTTTCACGGTCAACGTTTTCTTTTCTTCGTTCATATCCACCTTAAACTTCATCACTCTTCCTTCAAATTCAAACCAATATGTTGATGTCAATCCCCTTCACCACGTTCGTCGTTCTTGCAGTCAGCTGTGGATATCATTGCAGCGCCAGGACAACCCGGCCAAAACATTACTGGGTAAGTTACGAGTTTTTTTCTTGGAACTGCTCTTTAATCCATCTATTTCTATCCTTCAGCTCTTCTAGTCTCGTCCGCAGACAAACCAACACCACGGCGATGAGCCAGAATGGAGGCATGAAGACGATGACCACCCCAGCAGCAACAGGAGCCAGTCAACAAAAGACGGCCAACACAAATGCAGCCGCACCGGCAGAGATGAGTGATCTGGAGAAGGAGGCCAAGGAAGCCGCGGAGGAGAAGAAGCCCGGGATGAACACAATTGCCAGCGCAATCAAGGAGCTCTACTTCCACGACAAGTATGCCAGCCACAAACACGATACCGCAATGCTGGTCAAGATGGTTGGACAGGTGGCAGCCACCAATGCTAAGACCTGTGATCCCGAGGCGGTCTCTAAAGGCATCCTGG
>SMGU01007634.1:0-14535 GCA_004348175.1 Puccinia novopanici
TTTATTTTTTATTTTTATTTTTTTATTTTTTTTATTCTTTCTTTATTTTTTTTATTTTTTATTTTTTATTTTATTTATTTTATTTATTTTATTTATTTTATTTATTTTATTTATTTTATTTATTTTTTATTTTTTCTTTTATCTGTTGTCTTTTGTCTTTTTACTTTTTACTTTTACTTTTTTTTCTTTTTCTTTTACTTTTTTTTTTTTTGAGGGATGCTTTCCTATGCAAGGAAGAATGCCCCCCAGCAGGTGGCATGTGGTGTGACATCCCAAGAAAACCAGTTTGTGATGCAAATAAATATTTACATACCACAGCCAGATTCTTCACCAAAGAACCAACAATGCATCTCTCAAGCCATATTTTCCTCAAACAGAGCAAATGACATGGTTTTCATTGATAATTGAAAGGGTAATTATGCCCTCAGTGACAAGCATGGATGATCATATCAAAATGCAGCAACATGTCCAGGCACACATGGCCAGCACTGAAAATGGGGTTTTATTCAAATGTTGGATGAGAATCACTGCTTATGAGATCAAAAACTGAAATCAACATCATTTCAGATATAAATTATAGAACAGAATGTACATATATTGGGCACAGATTTTTCAGAAATCCACATTCTCTAAGTGACAGAATGCTATTCTCCCCAATGGGAGGCAAGACAGGATGTATTTTTTCTGTGAAGGATTTGGATGGTACTAGATCATTGCAGGCTTAAATTGGAAAAGCAGCTTCAATGAATCCACCATGAGCGGGAATCACTTTGCTTCAGATATGATCCCACTTCAACTTCTTTTTGCCAAGTGCTACCATTTTGCTTCCACAAAAGCTACAAGCAATGGGTGCATTTTGCTCAGACATTGGGATAGGACCAAAATCAGCCAAACCAGGAAGGGTACCTTGTTGGCTGATCAATATACCCTCTCTCTCAAAAAAACAATATGAGTTGCATTTATGATTTCTGATGAGCCTTGTCAAACTCCCAATAGAAAGCTTATCATTAACACCCCAAATAAGTTCAGTGCTTAACATCCCTGACAGACTGTGGGTCTTTGAGGGCTCTTGATTCCCAACTTGGGAATGACTTCCAAAAAGCATGTGTGTCTTTTTGGGCTTGGTTGCAGGAGATTTGTTAGCTTGTTCCTAATTATGAGATACAACCTGAACAAGTGAAGAAGAAAAATATAAATAGATACCAAAATATATCTAATGCACTTGTTGCTAATAAGCTTACACTCCACCCAAAAGATTCAAAGATAATAGTGTGTTCCTTGCTAGCAAGTGACATCCAGGATCTCAGACCGCAACTACATCCACGGTCCTTGCAAAATAGCATTGTGCAGTGACTGCAAACAAGGGAATGTGCACAAGAATGGGAGGAGCATTCACCAGAGCTTCCTTGATGTCAGTTGGTAGCAACCAACATCCGGGCAATCATGGTGTTAATGCCAAATACTGACCTAAATTATGGAGAAGAGCCTCATTAAAACCAATTGAATACAGAAAAAAATATACAAACAAATATTCTTAAGTGATAAAAATAAATTTAAATGATAATTTTCAGAAATAATGATTTATCAGTGAGCCAATAGAAATAGTATTTAAAATTAGCATCCCTTATCCAATACTTGCTTGTTGAGAATCTCAAGGGTAAATTAAATATTACAGTTATTTGAGTCTAGATACTCATATTAGGGGTGGGGCATTTCAGTTGGCTAAAATTTAGAGGCAAGTTTATAACACAGTACAACAAAGTACAAATATGAGTGAAAGGAAGAAAAAAACTGGTCAAAAGAGCCAAAAAAACATTTCAATAAAAAGAGTTATGCCAATGAATTCTCCATCAAAAATGACCTAGGGTAACTCTCTTAAGGTATTCTCATAAATACACTTCTTCATGCCTTTTATCAAGGCAACAAATAACTTGAAAATAATTAATCTTAAGACCATTAACATGTCTATTAAATTAACCAAGCATGTAAAAGGCCCTCTAAGCAAACATAAAAGGTTAATTAACATCTACATAAATATAAAATAATAATAATAATAATAATAATAATAATAATAATAATAATAATAATAATAATAATAATAATAATAATAATAATAATAATAATAATAATAATAATAATAATAATAATAAGCTTATTATTATTATTATTATTATTATTCTGACACTTAAGTGTCAGCACCAATGGTACTTTACTATCACCCGAAATCATTCCCGGCCTGGCCGTAAACTTGAATATGGAAGGGTTTGCATAATAACAAATGCCAAATTTCACTTATACTGATGGCTGGAAAGTTTACATCGACAGCCCATTATGATCAGATGGGCCATGTCGCAACCAGTGAGGCGATCACTGTCGATCATGATTGAATAGAGCTCACCAAGTAGTCGTTCACCTCCCGGTTGAACTTCGGCTTTGCATAGGCTGGAGCGAAACCCTCTCTGCGCCTCGGACCAAGGCCGCGGGCATTTGCCCAATGGGTAGATGTTGCATCCAAGCGCGCTTTTTCTGAAGAGGCACTGCAGCAGTCCGACCCGAACGATAAAAAAGCCATATCAAGAGTTGTCTTGTGAGGTGCAGAGCCGGGACTCTGGTCCACTTCTGTGGGACTTGGCATGTCATCCAGCAATGTTTTGATTCTTTACGCTCCTCGGCGTGCAGCCCAAGTTAAGTTTCAAGGCAAGCCCGGCACGATTTGTCCAACGACTCCGTGGGGCTTGGACCACAGGCTCACCACTGGTGGCCATTCCTGGCGAGATTGCGCGCTTCCTTGCGCTTTGTCCTCTTACGACTGACCTTGCGGCAGTCAAAAGAGAACATTCCTTTGAATCTTTTTTGAGTACGGGCCGCATTCAGTAAGTTAATAGAAGGACTGGCTCTTTATGGGTGGGCTACTAGCTACGCTATGCCCAACCAGGCTGCAATTTGATTCCCGACTTGTTACTGAGTGCCCTCAATCAATCTCATTGTCCCCAACGTCTAAGTTTGATTACCGTTAACCTTTCTCCCCCAGCTATTTCCCTTCCTGCAGATATCACCTCTACTTCTACTTTTTTCAAACAGACTCACGCCGAAGGCTTGAAGAATGTCTGGGTACGGCAGGACTCGGAGTCAAGATAATTCGAATGATCTGCCGCCATTGATTGACGAGCCCGCTTCTCCATACATCGCTTCATTCAGCAATGGGGAACCCTCCCGCTTAGTGTCACCTCTCTCAACTTATTCTCCCAATTCTTATTTCATTCAAAGACAGAGGTCCAATAGTCCGCCACAGTCAACCCGGCAACTGCTAAATGCTTCTCATTCACCTCGCGTTTCTTCACCTGGACAAGCTTTTCTCTCACCTTCTCAGCCTTCCTCAGCCGCAAGGAGCTACAATCATGAATCTTTACCTTTCAGTTCAGCCCCTGGGAGCCCTGCCCCGGATTATCTCAATCCTTACTTATCGAATCAGCCGGGTATGATGAACAGTCAATCTACTACATTTCCTCCAAACAGCGGTGGCGGTTCAACGGAAAGGACGCACGAGGAGGCGCGATCATCAACTTATGATTACCAAGAAGATATACTCGATTATCTGCAGAACCCTCATGAAAACTCTGGAAGTTCACATCGCTTTTCAGTCCAAGATGTGACCAGCTATTATGAATCCGGTCTCCATTCACCCATAATAAGCTCAGACACTCCCGCATTGAGGAATAGAACTGTCTCTAGTGAGGGATTTGATCATGCTAAGCGCCTCTCCTTAATGCCTCCCCCCGAGCCCATTGAGATTCCAACGGCAGAAGATGTTCGCTTTGGAATTAAAGGTGCCAAGAGCGTAGGCTGGAACGAGGTTCGTCGACAAAGTACGCTGCGGCAAAATTCCAATGGTTCAAATACTTCGAGCCAGCATTGGCGGCAGAGCTTTTTTGGAAAATTTGGTGGAGCAGCAGATGAACAGAGCAGTCATGCGGAAATCTCTGATGGTTTTGATGCAGACGGAAAACGTCAAGACCAATTGGAGGAGCTCCAGAACTTTTCTGCGAGGAAAGACTCCCTGTCTATCACGGTAGATCAGCGGAATATTACACAATCCCATCGCACCACATTTCTAATGAACACGCCGCGCGAAGAAGCCAAACCTTCTGCGAGTTTTATGCGCCCCAACAGTGTCGCTGGTGATCCAAATCTTAAGATGATGCGAGGAGACCGCTTAGATCCCGTGAGTTTAGCCAAGCAAGCGCGATTGCTCACAAAATTCGAGTTGGAGTCAACGAAGCATTGACTTTTTGGCAATTTCCTAATCAATCACCTGTGCTTCTGCTAGAATCCCAGTGCCATGCGCTTCTGTCCGCCGCTGGCCAATTCTGAATCCATGGCTTCCGTCAGTGCTGCTAGCGTTTTCTCTGGAACTGAATCCGGTCTGGTAAATAGATTCGGCAACTCAAGAATGACAGAAGATTATTCAATCAGAGACAAGGAAGATGAGAAACGGCTGGGATACCTACCTCACAATCTTGATGTCTTTGAGTCTCGGGAGGCCGAGGCGGACGACGCGCTTCATGATCCAGGCCCACTTATGCCCCGAAAAGGCGTCGACCGCATGATCGTCGAGAGCAAAGCCGTCTCGGGCAAAACCGATTGGTTATCCATTCGGGGGTGGCTCAACGCGATGGGCTTAGGAATACTAGCGGTTGTTCTGGTTTCTTTGTTTGCAGGATTCCCCATCATTGACTATTTTGTCAAGCACCCGGTTGGTACGCTTGGAGGCTTCAATCTTGGGGGTATAAATGCTACTGGCCAGGTGCCGCAAATACTCGGCCTGCGAGGCTTGATTGATGCTGATACTCCAAAAGAGGCAAGAACCAAGAAAGGTGTTGATGGAAAAAACTATCAACTTGTGTTTTCCGATGAATTCAACACGGACAATCGTACATGTAAGATGTTCTTATACGAATTTTTTGTTCGATGACTTTTTCTCCATCATTATCGATCACAGATTGATACTCCAACATGCTGGAATGCTGTGGAGTATCTCTTTGATTTGCTCCCGTGCGGTTAATTTTTGGATCAACAAGCGAAAATTCAGAGCTTCAGAGCGATGGAAATTTCTGACCACCTTGATTATACAATGAATGGGTTACTGACTCTATCTTGCTCGTTTCGAAATTTTTCTTCGCAGTTTGGCCAGGAGACGATCCTTATTGGGAAGCCGTGGGTAAGTCTGAACTCACCTCTTGGGAGCAGCTTTACCATAACACGAGAGGACCAGACAGTTACTGAGATAAACCGTCAAAACAGATTTGCATTACTGGGCTACCAGCAACCTCGAATGGTACGATCCCGATCAAATCACTACTCGAAATGGATCGTTGGTGATTTCCTTGGAAAGAGTAGCCGACCCATCGAAGAATCACAATCTCGACTTTAAAGGTGGCATGCTGCAAAGCTGGAATAAATTTTGCTTCACGGGAGGTATCATAGAAGCTTCCATATCGCTTCCTGGGGACCCAAAGGTTGGTGGATTCTGGCCTGCATTCTGGACGATGGGCAACTTGGGGCGAGCTGGCTACGGCGCGTCATTGGATGGCACATGGCCATATAGCTACGACACCTGTGATGTGGGCACCTTGCCAAACCAAACTGACCCCAAAACCGGAGGACCTCTTGCCGCCAAAACAATGGGTGATCCCTATCATAACAATGTGTTGAGCTACCTGCCTGGCCAGCGCTTTAGTCGATGCACATGTCCACGTATATCTGGCCTGAACAACCACCCGGGGCCCAAGCACCCTGATGGTACCTGGGTGGGCAGGAGTGCACCTGAGATTGATATGTAAGCTTTTACTGAGCAAAAATGAATCAGTCCACTGGGCGACATTAACAATACAAGAATCTTTGGCTGCCTTTCAGTTTAGAAGCGATCACAGATCCGGACACAAAACTCGGACAGATCTCGCAATCTGTTCAGTTAGCTCCGTTTAATGCGAAATATGAGATAGTAAGCTTCATCAATTCCTGAGGCTTTATTTGAAAAGGCTAGACTGAAACCGACACGACTGATTCACCATCTCGCCTTCAGAACAATCGCACCGAAGGATCTGTAAATATAATAAGCAAAGCATTCCAGACTGTTTTGAATCCGTACACAGGGAATATATACCAGCAAGCTGCTTCGGGCCTGAGTGACACAGACCAGGTAAAAATTTTGTTCATGTTTCATTTGAAACTTTTCATCGATTCTCAAATAAACCGACTCAATTTTCTCATCATAAATCCATCAGAAATCATACAACGGTAAGGGATACGCCAGCTATGGGTTCGAGTATGCTACAGGAGATTCACCAAGTCCATTTATCACATGGACTCAGAAAGATCAAGTAAGTGAGCCCGGTATTCTGCTTTGCATCTCATACGAACTGACCTAATAAATCGTTTTCATAGCCTATGTGGCAGCTTACTTCCGGGGCGTTAGGGCCGGACCCACTCAGTCAGATCGGTCCCAGGGTTATTCCTAATGAGCCGATGTATATACTACTCAAGTAAGCGTTCAGCTGTCTTTTTTCAGCTTGCAACATTTTTGAGAATCGCTGAATTTTTATTCTGTTGTTTTTTCTTTTTTTTTGGAAATGACTGAAGCCTTGGAATTTCATCTACCTTTGGTGTGCTTGATCCAAAAACGCTAGCTCTGCCGACAAAGATGATGGTAGATTGGGTTCGTGTTTATCAGCCAGCGGGCACGCCGGTCAACACCAACTGTAGTCCCCCCAACTATCCAACCGCAGAGTACATCCAAGACCATCTGGCCGCTTAGTTAGTTGTGACCTTCACATTTTTTTTTTTAAAAAAAAAAGTAAAAGAACATCCTTGATCGAACTGATTCCATGAACGTGCTGATTCCTTTTGTGCAGCATGAATCCCAACCTCACTACATGGGCTCAATACCAGAAAGCCCACGGAGATAACACCGGAAACCCAAAAACCGGTTTTCCCGGAAACAAACTCCTTGATAAATGCTCATGAGGTTTGCTTGATGTCGAAAAACTTGTGTCATTACTGTAGTATCTAATTATCATTTTTCTATCTATGCCATAAGTCTCTCTCTTTGAAGATCTATACCTCCTGATAAATTATTGGCCACTAGTTTTTCTCTCTTTTTATTCAATTTGTTTAGATATATTTGTTTAATTCGGGTTTCAAATTTATCTCGATCTATACAATTTGAATAGCCTTTTGAAACTGAATTCAAAATCTCAATGGATAGTGTCTAAATGGCAAGATATTTTACTGCCAGGCATCAACCTGTGGTAGACACCAGAGAAAAATGAGAGTAGTAAATTTTTGGTGAAATGAATGTTCATAGAAATTTATGGGAATCCTTGCAGATAAGGACAAAGAGGCCATTGTTAAGTATTGATGTGGAGTATTTCCAAATTAACTGGCTTTCTGAATGTTTTTTTGTTCTCAGATTTCAAAGCAATGCATTTTGATCATTAATCTTGGGTTCATTTTACAAGTTTTTTCATGATTGTGAATTTTTTCATACAATTTGAAGGTCTTAAAATATAATAGGGGGTATCAAGTATGACAAAATCTACAATTAAGTAATTGACAGGTTTTCAAAATCCACCCTTTTTTTAAACATGCTTTTTCTTTGCCAATAACCTCTTAATAACCATCCCTGAGGAAACTTATTTTTTAATAATTGACTGGTTTATAATTGTGGATTTGTTATATTTGATACCCCCTAATGGTAAAAATAATTTCACCAAAAAAAAGTCTATTTGTTTGCTGCTACACCCTTATTTATTTATTTTTGTTCAGGTGGCAAATCAATTGCATTTTGATCATTTTCATTTTTTTTTTTTTTCCAAAATTTGGACATTAAAGCATAGTTATGAACCTTTTAAAATTTATGAAATTTAAAATGATCAAAATGCATTGCTTTTCAATCTAAAAAAACATTCAGAAAGCCAGGTGTAGTTCCAAAAATATTAAAAGAAACTTTTTGGGAAAAATAAACTTAACCATTAAATTCTGCACCCTAAAAATTATAGGGAAAAAAATTATTATCATCAAGTATGTTTCAATTTGACCCTTAAAATGAAATGAAAAGTAATCTGCATCTTAAGAAACTCAACCTGCAACCCACCCTTGTGGTGCAGGCTTTGAAGGTGCAACCCACCCCCAGTGTCATGGGGATGCCCAGGTGGCTCACACCTTCAAAACCTGTGGGTTGTGAGTCAAATAACATTAATTCTATGGCAAAATAGTGGGGTACCTTTTGAGAATTGTGTTAAGAACCTAGAGGCAAAGGCAGAGTCCAAGTAGGAAGTTTGAGACTGATTCAGTACCATATTAATTACATGTGCTCTATGATGGAGATTTCTGGACTAATTTGTGGTGTTTATTTAATGGCTCTGCAGAAATTTACTTTTGCAGCTCTTCCCAGATAAGTAGTTGATATTCCTGGTTTATCAGTCCCTCTCAATTAGCTTTCTCATCTATTGAACATGTGATATTTATTCAAAACTAAGCGGATTCTTTCCAAGTTAACATATCTACTAGTTTCTTTATTTCACATTCTACTTTTTTTTTCAATGAAGGTTTTTTGCTTCTTGGGCTAATCAAGAGGGCGGGTTACATGCTTGTGTCATGTGTGCATGATTTGTGACAGGCCCTTCCTTTCACATGATCATGTAAGTTTGTTGAAAGTGATGAAAGGTATGGAGCACTTGATCCATGAACATAGCTTCCTTGGTATATTTTTCATATGAGCTGCCTCTTGATGCTCTCCTCATTAATTTCCACTCTGAATTATTCAATATTATGTGTAGAATTTGTTTTACATGTTTTCTAGGTTGTATTTATATAATTTCTTTTACTCTGTACTAAATTCTTGTCTCTCAGAGGCATGGTAGCAATCAGAGAATAAAAATTGTTATGGTAGAATTACTTTGACAGAATACTTGTGGGGTTCACAAAAAGGATCCACTGGAAAGTTTTTTGGGGGGTCATTTGAAATTCTAAAACCAAATTTTCAATGTTGTTTTTTTACAGCTCACATCAAGAGGCTGTGATTGATCAAAATGATATATACTTCCTTCCTGGTATGACCAATCAAGTTCAAACCAACATTTGGGCTACATATAACCATTTCTGGGAGTTGTTGTTGTGCATGCTATTGTGAACCTCCCTATTGGAGATCAAGTGATTCTATCAGAATTGCTGGTTTTGTTTGTAAATGTGGACTGATAAGGTCATAAAGAATTCAAATACCAGAGTTAGTCTTTTTTCAGAGTGGAAGTAAATCCACAACATCCAGCGGACCATAGGAACAATTTATCAATAGTACCTCACAAGCTTGATACGAGGTTCCAATCAAGATCAAACAATAATACTGGACACCCTATTAAAGCACCCCAATCTTCGAAATTTACCTTATATTTTTCATGATTTTCGCCACCAGCAAAGCTAACTCGGTTGAATACTTCCTTGCTAATTTGGGAAGCACCCAGCCCATTTAATGGTGGTTGACATTATAACTGATGCAATTTATTTCCAGGATTCCTTGATTTCATCTTAAATCAATTGTTGAAAACCGAGTACATGGATTCGCCGGAAACATTCAGCTGGGCTTCTGCGTTTTAGCGTCGCTGAAGTTCTCTCAGGTTCTCCTAATCACCAGCTACCTATAGCGCTTAGGATGTGCCGCCGTGCCGCAAGACAACACAACATCTAGTGAGCCCCCTTGGAAGACGATTACATCGCATAGCCGATAAGGGCCAAGAGTGACTCTTTTACGAAAGACAGGAGAAATCTACATGTTCGATCCACCTGATGGTTGCGCATGATCGCTGACATTTAATTTCTAGAAGATCGTTTGACCTTGAACATGGATTGATAGAGTCCTGGTTGAGCCAGCTCCTTTTTTAGATCGCGCTTCTGCAGGTCTCTTTTTATAAACGTGTGGACTCGCTGGGTACTTCTTGGTTTGGTTTGAGTGGTTTGACAGTTGGAATGGGGTGATCGAGTCGGTTGGCGTGTCTCCACCGTGTTTATGTATTATGCCGGCTGATGTGGTGATCACTATCAAGGTTTCCGGCCTCCTTCTTCATGCGGCGCAGTGTGTGTGATGGATTAGGTAATCGGCTGGCCAGTTACACCGATCAAGCCGAAAAAAAAAAAAAAAAATGTAGAAAAGGGGAAAAACTAAATGATTTAAAAACAGTGCTACTAATCCTGCTCAGTCGGTGTTGACTGTTTCTGTCTGTTGACCGTTTTCCACAGCCAAGAGTTCCAAAGGGGAAATGAAGGAAAAGCTCCAGTCAATCAGATTCAACACTTTCTTCTTCTCGTCCATCATCTTCCTCCATCTCACACAACTCCTTGTCTTCCCGTTCGTCGTCATCCTCAACTCAACAATCATCACCCATCTCAGACTCAAGTACAACTGTCTCGCCAGGAAGACTTTCGCCATCATCCTCATCCTCGTTACCCAAGTATGGAACCGACGACTTGAATCAAGAAACACCCTATTATACTTACTGATCATCAACCAACTCTCTTTTCAGATCTTTGCTCCCACTAATTTGGTTCTCACATCTGATGATTCGATTGATTTGAACAAGGCGGTAAAGCGGGATAAGAATGGCAAAATCATCTCCCTCCATCTACCCACACATTCCAGTCAGTAATTTCAACTTCCATCCACTAAAAAACAAGGATACTAAAATGAACTGGCTCTTTTTTTGACGAAAAAAAAATGATAGTCATGATGGCTAATCACCAGGTTTTTGGATTTTCTCTTTAGGGCTCCTTGAAGAAGTGGCTCTCCTCAGATTTCGAAAAATCCGCTGTCTCCATCGTTTCCTGAGGTATATAGGAATATGTAGCTGACTCGCGCTTCCTTCTGATGCTCAGATTTACGCGGATTGGCTGTATATCTGGTGAGAAAGACTTCACACTTAGCATCTTCTTTGCAAAACTAACTTTTCTCTTCTTCTTTTTTTGAGGTCTCTTGCCTATCTGGCTGACATCCACAGTGCGCTCATCATCATCTTGAAGGCTTCACTGAAATGGGTGCCAATTGTTGGCCCTGTGAGTCTTTTAAAACATACTAAAATAGAGTCTTACCAACAGTAATTATGCTGACTGAATACACTTACGTGCGAAAATAGGCAATGCAAATGTTTTCATTCATATTCCTCAATAGATCGTGGGCGACAGACAAAAAAGATCTAACAATCCAACTCAACCAGCTAGCAGATCAGACCTACAACCCGACAATAAGCTCGCTAAACAAGATCGGTCTGCTCATTTTCCCAGAGGGCACCTTGGTCAGTCCATTGACCCGGCCGGCGAGCAAGAAATACGCCGAAAAATGTGGAGTCGTGAGTCTCTCTTCTCTCGGGATGTGCTGAAAACTCTGGGGAAATACAAGACTGATTTTAATTGCTTCCATCTGCGTGGGTGTAATTAAGGACGACGTGAAACATTGCTTATTACCCCGGTCCATGGGCTCCCTCTTTTGCATAAGGGCGTTGAGCCGTAAGATCCCCGACTTGAAACTGATCGATCTCACGATTGGCTATCCGGGTATCCCATCGGATGGGTAAGCATCCCTCCTCCTGCAGCCATCAAGAAAAATACACCTTTTCTCAGAAATATGCGTTGTTCTTGAATTTTTTTTGAAAAATTATATAAAAGATACGGACAAGATTATTATACTCTTCAGTCAATATTCGGCTCTGGTCGTCCGCCACCCAAGGTACATATACATATCAAAGTTATCCCGGTATCTGATATTCCGATTGGAAATATTCAGCCTACACCATCATCATCATCATCATCATCCGCGCGGGGCAGACTTTCAGCAGGCTGGCGTTCGTTCGAGCCTACGTGATAGGATATGGGACGGAGGTGGTGCCGTCCGTGGTGAGGCTGCTGCTGATCAAGCTGATCGGCTTCACACGACGACCGCCGAAGGCCGGGAATCTCTTGGGGCTGTTGGCAGGGATCCTGAACCTGCTCATGAAGGGACTCAGGCCGACCGGCTTGGCCATGGCCAGTGGGATCACCATCGGCGGCGCACGACTCGCCGAGGCTGTCCTCCGGAAACAGGTCCAATCCTTCGTCAGCATTCTCAGAACATCATCCGTCACTCAAAGGCTGAAGCTACTCGTACGACGCCCGAATGCGGCTTCCCGGCATCCTCCTCCTCTTCTATGCTGCCAAACTTGTCGTCTCGCTATGAACCGCCACTTCTCTCTTCCTCCAAGCCTTTTTGTTTGCCGTCGTCGTCCCATGCATCTCTCACCAAGCAAAGCACTACCTTTCTTCCTTTTGATAACTAGTACTATTCTTATGATTATTATTGGAAGCTGGCTTTTAGTTGATGCTTTTTTCATTTGGAAACAAAAAAATTATCTAATTTTTCTATTGTAATGTGTATGAATGTACACGTATATGTATACAGTTAATCTTTTTTTTTTGTAGAAGCATTTAGAGGTTATCTCTGTGCTTGTTTAGTCTTTGCACTTTCTTTTTCAACTTTGTACTTTTCTTTTATCATGTAACAGCACTACACTATATACAATCTAAAACAAAAAAAAAGTCATAACTATCCTAAAAACATATACAATCACACCATATATACATGTAGGCTTTAACTTGGTGATTCTGCCTGTCCGGATGTGAAAAAGAGAGGTATAAACAAAGACTTCTCCTGCTTGCTTATGGCTTATATGTCGCTGGGAGTTATCACCAGAAGCTTTGGAAAAAAACAAATCCAGAAGTTCATGAACTGCCTTAATGAGAGGTCAAGATCAAATACCTCAAGAAATGATGAGGACAGTATAACGGTCTGTACCCCAAGTAGACCCCACAATTTCAATTTCTTTTTTTTAGAAAAACAATATTGATCAAAAACTTGTACCACAGGCATTCTCAGAACAACCTTTAAGTAAACAAGGATATTTTTTCAAAAAGTTTCTTTTCTTTCTATTTTACACTTCAAGCTCAATTAGTTTCAACAAACTCATAGGATGGCTGTGAAGAGAGAGAGAGCAATAAAAAAAGAACACAGAGATTTTATCACCAAACATTACAGAGAGAAAACAACTATATGATGCAAAGCAATATGGATCCAAGAGAGGAAGAAAGCTGTGCAGGGTCTTAACAAGCTGTGCAGAGTTAGGTGTATTGAGACCAAATTTTTATACAAATAGGATTGTGTCTGATCCTCATCCAAGAATCATCCTTTTATTCCACACAAAATTCTACCAACTTGGCTGAATTGGGATTAATTTCTGTAGTGTTGTTGCTTGCATGTTTCATTTCTTCAAACATTTTTTTTTTTTTTTTTTTTTTGGCAAATGAAGTTCCATAATCCACTTAAGGCATATGAAATCCAGACCTTCTCATATAGCTTGATTTATGGAGCCAATCTGAATCTTGTGAACTTGCACTTGAAACACCCAAAAAGCCACTTGGCAAGTTTTCTAAGTCGAGTGTGTTGTAGGTTATACAGCGTATGATTGCTTTATGGATGCAAGCCAGGAGTGGATTACTGTTTGAGGTGGTAATGAACTGCACAAAAATGTTTGATTAAAATGGGCTGAAAACCATACCCATCATCCACAAGAAAATATTGCTTGTGGACAATATTCAATCTTTTTCAAGTCACATCATTGAAGACTCTCATGTCATGTGCACTGTGCTTCTGACCATCCAGAAAATATAAAAATTGAATTTGATGCCAGCACATGCATTCCAACAAGTGAAGCCTCAACAAATTAGGAAACCATTGAGGTCCCCCAAGCAGTTTTTGAATGATTTTTACTGGTAGTTGTTTTGCTATTCATTTGGGGAAAGTTTTTTTTGAGGTATTCAACATGAAATCTCAAGGATTCTCAGTATAAACAGGTCTTCCAAAAAATTACTATATTATATATCAATTACTGACTGAAACAGCAAATGTTTACTTCTGGTACCTGAAAAAATAAGAAGAAAAAAAAATGATTTTCTGATTGATTATATATTGAAGAGAAAAGAAGAAATGGACCACCATTTAGAATATACAGTTATCTTAGCAATAAATGTACAAGAAAATTAGGAAATTTTCATATATTATCACTGAACAGCCATCTGCAAGAATGTTGGCTTGTGGAATCTTCAAGACTAATTAATTCCACATGCATCAAGCCAGTACAGCTTTCTCTTCAAATAAATTTTTTTGTGCAACACTCAACAGGAATCATACTTATTTTACACCTCTCCCATCTCATTACTATGCACCACCTTCCTTGAATTATTAATTGGTTCAAGTAACATCAGCAGTTGCAGTGTCCACTGAGACCAATAAAAGGGATTCCAAAGGGTTATCGCAGGGAATCTTGATGGATTAAAATGGTTATGGTGGTGCTGTGTGGTGACTAGGAGTTATTTTGGCATTATAATCTAGATCTTTAAGAGTATTGGAGTATTTTTGAATGGTTTACTAAGAAATTACATAATTTTGATTTTTTTTAAAAA
>SMGU01007636.1:0-12105 GCA_004348175.1 Puccinia novopanici
GCAAGCCTCTTTGCAACTGAGAATTTTGAAAGCTTCAATAGCATTCTCCGCATGGCGTCCGTCCATTCCAACCGTCTGAGGCCTGGAAGAGATCTTGCTGTAACCTTCCTAAATTTCCAGGCCCTCAGATTAATACTTTCCAATGCCCCACTGTATGATCATCTATCCGGTCGTCCTTTCCATGTTTCCAAACCAGTCGCCGACTTATTTGCCAATAATCCCCTGATACAAAAATCGATGGGGTATAATTGTCTCTCTTTAGCACCACTCCACTCGTTTCCAGTGCCTTTGCAAACCCCGCTTCAAGCCATCGATAAACAATCCATCCCAGAGCATCTAAATATTTTACCAAGCGGTCAGGTCACCCAAATTGCCATCCTAAGGCTGAGCGAGAAGGACGTGGTGAAGCGGGGCTCTTTTGTTGTGGTGAGTCTCGGATTCATCACACACTGTTACCGGTGATTGATGCCTCATACTGGTCATTTCTCACTCTGTGTAGGTTTCCCAAGGCCTCACCCCTGGCGATCATACTGTTGGGCGAGTGGAAAGTATTTGGAAGGTCACCTTACCGCATTCCATTCAATACACCATCAAGCTTGCACAATTTTGCTTACACCAGTTCAGTTCGTTTTATTGCATGCGAACCCTCATCAATGCTAACCAAACATCGTTTCACAGTGCACATGTGAGCAATCAATCTTTTCTTTTGATCTCCAGAAATTCTTAACTGATAGGACCACTACATAGGATGTGCGGGTGTGTCTGAATGTGCAGCATGACTGCTTTTCTGGGAGGTGCCGATTGGAGCTCAACAATCGTCCACGCCGTGATGGAAGTGAAGCTTCTCCAACTAACCATCACATAGTTCATTCAGACGATCAACATTACATCCTCAATTCATCTGTGTTGCACTCGCAAGAATCGGTTCGACAACTTGCCGCATTGTCCATTTCCCCAATTCATCATCATCAATGGGGATCGGCCATTGAAAAAGGACTCCGCGTTTGGCATGGACAGTGATCTGGGCCGTCTCGATTCAGCATTTCCGTAACCCAAACCATATGCCATTATTTGTTGTTTCTTCATGTAGCCAACCTACCCCACAAAAGCTGTAGTCATGTTATTATCAGCAACCAATCTCAATGCGGGTCTGGTCCCAATATTCTCATTCATGTTTGATTACTGGTTGCACATAAAATTACTGGTGTATCACTCGATGATTCAAAGTGTGGTAAAGGTAACTATCTGCTTATCTTTGGTGCTACGCTCATCAGGCTAAGGATATACAAATACTATCAAAGCGGGTGGGATTTAAACAAATCAAGAGTCAGAATTTGAGGTAGTATAATATGGTGGTAAGCAGAAGCAGATTTTGCTACGGTGTTGACAAATGCTAATGTATGCTACAATGGAGAGGCAGGAGTACAAGCAATGTCGAGTTGATCCATCAATTCGACCAAAGCATGGAACATGACTTTATCGTGTTCTCGATCCTTATTGCGGGCTGCTTCTTGGTCCCGCAGAGCTCGTTTGCGTTGACGAACCAATCTATTCATTGCTTGCGCGTGCCTCTGAACTTCTGCAATGTGAGCCTCACGGAATATTTGCTCATCACGCTTGATCTTTTGCTCGAAAAACGTCGTGCGCCAGTTGGTACGCTCAGCAAAGGCGCCGATCAGCTCGACCACTTTCTTATTGGCCAATGTCGTATTCAATGCAATTTTCTGAGCCGCCGCGGCGGAAATGTCGAGTGGCGGCGGATCTGGGGTTGAATGGGGACCAGAAATGTCACTGGAGGGGTTGGAGGGTGGGCCAGAGATTGCGGGTTGCGGCCAAATGTCGTCTAAATTGACCAACGCTGGGTCCCAGGTTAAGCGACGAGCCATGCTCATCTCGGTGGGCATTCGCTCTTCATGCAGCTCCACCAAGCGGAGGTAGACCTATGACAAAAACCATTAGAATCTGAGCAACCAGGTAAGAGCGGTTGTTTGGGGCCTAAACTTACCAGTTTCGACATATCACAGATTTCAAGCATCTCCTCCAAGGTGTCCCCATCAACGGGAGGGTGCTTCTGCTTTGCGTAGATGTCCTGCGGTTGATGATGATTGGAATGTCAATAATCATAACACAATCGTGAAGAAATAAAAAAACTCACCAAGAAAACTTCGTATCGAAAGCGAAACAGTATGTCACGATCCTCGAGGGCAAGCGAGACCAGGAAGAGGTTGAAATGTTCTGTTTGATAGGTACGTGCAATATATTTCGACAGGGTTTCAAAAGGAAAACCATCGCGCACTCTAATGCGGTGGGCCCAGTAAACTTGGTGATACCAACGTATCAATTCATGCTCAAGGCCACCCAGGGGTAACACATTGGGAAAAGGGGGAAGCTCGTCAGCCATAGGGGTGGGAGTCGACATTCTCTGTGGTTCTCAAAGGAGAGATCATTCTCTCCCAATAGAGGCTCAATATATAGAAAAAAATAGCTCTGGGGTCCGCAATGTGTGCACAAAGCGACGTTTCTCACATGAACTGGCGTGATGGGGTACATCACTTCGACTGCCAAGGACACGGTAAGATCACAGCTCAACCTTAGTCTCAGATGAGGCCGCATCTGTGATGACCAGGCCAGCGGCACAGATGACCACTCCCGTCAAACCGGCTGAAATTTAGCCCGGTCACCAACCATCCTGACCAGATGATGACTTTCACGGCCACACAGCCGTACTGACTACCTCTCACATGCTGGCCGCTCGTCCGAGACGAGAAGAAGGCTGTCCTAAACGCGTTGGGGTGACTGTGCCCGTCGGCCGGCCGTGTTGGAAAGACATTTCGTCGTGAAACAGACCATGACGGCCTTTCGACGCCACACATGTTCAAGGTCTGGACCGGCCGTGTAGGAGGTGGCGTGACGTAGCTCCTTCTAGTGAGGCGATATGTACTTCATAGCAGGATTCGTCGGCGGCGAACTCTTACCGCCGAGGATTCCTCCCAGCCCAACCCAGGTTCAGTGAAAGTGATGACGGCCAACAAACATGCCGGAACTGTAACAACAGCACCTCGTCTATTCGACTCTCTATCAACACAGCAATTGTACGCCACCGGGCCAGTCGACCGATGTCCCAACCAGAGCAGGGAGCGTCGGTCTGACCCTCCGTTTTGGCTTGGTGACCGCTAGGGCTGGCCCACGACGGGTACCCGCCCCTTTCGGGACAATTTTTGTCCCGACCCGCGGGTTTCCCCGCCTTGCGGGTTTTTCAAAATCGCCTCCCGACTTGAAACCCGCCGGGTCGAGGGCGGGTTTTCGGGTTCCCGGGCACTAGATGTCTTGCAGCTTCGGGAAGACTTGATATCAGCTATATCCAACCCATTTCAACATGGCCAATATATCAATTCAGGTGGATAGTGATCCTCCGTGAGTAATATTTCATTCCTCTCTATGTCTATGTGTAAAAGTTCCAGCTAATCCAATTATTTGTTTTATTTTTCCTAGGTCAAATCAAAACAGGCCTAAACGACAGATGGCACCATCATCTGATACAGCATCCGGCGGCGTGTCTGAGAACAACTCCGATTCTGTCGTAACGACCCCTACCCAAACACCCAAGACTAGTTGGGTGTGGAATCATTTCGAACCTCATGCTGACAAGGAGAAGGTTATCTGCACGGTCACCTTGAAGAATGGCGAGCTTTGCAAGGCGGAACTGAAGCGCGCCAAGGATCGAAGCACCAAATCTATGATTGATCATCTCAACTGCGTCCACCGAATTATTGATCCCAAAAAGAAAGACCCCAACCAAGCCTTTATCAACAACATTTTTAAGCGTCAACGTGTTGATAATGAGGTGAGTTTTCTTTATCTTTCTAAGTCCATGACCCATTGCGCAACTGATCCTGCCTTTCTTTTTCTCCAGCCTACTCTTACAACCAGCTCTCTCCGCAAATTGATCGCGTATTTTGTTTCAGACGCCGATCTTCCTTTCTCGGTCAGTAGCATAGAGCCTGACAGCAAGTCTTTCTTGAACATAATCGAGGCCTTAAATCCACGAGCGACCCAAATGATGGTCAAGCGCAAAGGGATCGCCTCAGAGGTCTGCGAACTATACCTGGCTCACCAGAAAAGCCTGATGCAAAAGCTCAAATCTATCCCCAAGCTATCGGCAACCTTGGACGCATGGACATCCCCAAATGCAAATGCCTTCCTTGGAGTTACAATCCATGGAATCACGTCAAATTGGAAGCTCATCAATGTCGTCATTGGAATGCCTCCGATTCATGGTAAGCTTTTTTCTCTTGTATCTCTCGTGAATGTACTTTTATATTGATTGAGAATGACAGGTCAACATTCTGGGGCCAATCTCGCAACAATTGTGATGGATCTCTTGAAAGAATACAAGATCCATCAATCCTTACACACTATTACGGCGGACAATGCGTCGAATAATCTCACGATGGCTGAATCGATCAAAAATGACTCCGAATTCACTTTTGAAGCCTCCAGTCATATACTTGGCTGTATGGCCCATTTGATCAACCTGGCTGCCCGAGATGGACTCGCCGTTTTTGGAACAATCACACCTACGGATCAAGCAAGTGATGAAGACAGCTCAAACCCCTTAAACATTTCAAATCTCGTTGATCGTCCCGACGGAGCCGATGTTAACCTGAAGACTGTTGTTGCACGGATCCACGGTCTGGCCACCAACGTCAGGAGCTCACCCCAACGACGTGAACATTTCCAGACGTGCATTACCCTCTCTCAACGGTCATCAAATGACACGCCCGCTCCTGACCTGCCATCTAAATCTCTGATACTCGACGTCAAAACTCGGTGGAATTCCACCTACCTCATGCTAGAACGAGCAATCGAGCTCCAAGAAGCATGTGACCTCTACTGCTCTCAATCGGAAGCCCGACAATATCACCTCACTCCAGTTGAATGGGAGAAAGTAATGCAGATGGCTTCTTTTCTCCAGCCACTGAACGATGTCACTCAATTTCTCTGTGAATCTGATTATCCGACGCTAAATATCGCCTTGCCAATGTACATCTCTCTAATCAAAAACATTATCTCTGTCCGATCACAATACGATGCCGAACAATTACTGGTGCCCTCAGATCGGATGGTTCTCTCAAGAAGCCGGGTCCCATTTGTGTGATGATTTTGGATCCTCTCATCAAGTTGTCTTATTTTCATAAGAACTACATGATGCTGAACACCAAACTCGATATCAACTTATCTCCAGAGTCCGTTCTGACAATGTTCCGGAAGGAGGCACAGAAATACAAGAAGGAGACTTCAGAAGTCAGCCCTCCCCGCAAATCCACCTCTCGATCCAAAATCCAACTCAATATCTTTGGTGGACAACGCAAACAGAGGACGTTGGAAAACGAAATCGAACAATACCTAACAGAGACGTTGCAGGATGAGGATATCGACATCCTCCAGTACTGGCGTGGCAGTTTGGTCACATACCCATCCCTTTCATCAATGGCCAGGGCATTCTTATCAATCCTGGCGACAAGTGCCCCAACCGAGCGAGTATTCTCGAAGTCTAAGGCCATCATCGGGCCTCAAAGAGTTGGACGCTGACTCAATCGAGCAGCTGTTGTGTGTTAAGGAGTGGTACCGCTTCTTTGGCACCTTTGCGGCAGAAGACGAAGCGGTAGAAGTCTTGTAAATGTTTAAAACTTTCTTTTCCATTTCTTTTTTTCAATTTATAGTGTAGTAGAAATCAAAAAAATAAAACACAAAAACCAAGATAAAAGAAACAATTTTTTTTTTCTACATTTCATTACTCTGCGGTACTACTCTGCGCCGCTTGTGAGAACCTGGTCGGGTTTCTTGCCGGGTATCAGATCCTGCCTGAGGAACGACCCGGCTGATGCCCTGACCCCAACCCGGCAGAGCAATGCCGGAACGCAGAACGCCCTCAGCGAGGGCTCCCTGCGGGGAGCCCCCGACCCCAGCTTTTCGTGGGCCAGCCCTAGTGACCTCCGTCGGTCTACCATTTTTGTGTCACCACCAAATTGGTGATGAGCGGAGCATCAACAGACCAACCTTTATTGAAGGTTGGTCCAACCCTCCCCCGCCCCCCTCCCACCCCAGCTCCAAGTCTGAGGGCTGTCCCAACATTGCCCAATCCGTAATATTGGACCCAAAAAAAGGTAGTCGTTCATGTGGATCAAACTACCTGCCTGGTCTTATCTGAGTTACAATACATGAGAAAGCCAGAATCAACCTGCTGCACCAAGAAGCTTATACACATTCACCTCCTTTCTTAGAATACAACCGTGGTTGGACTGAGGATCTTCACAAAAAAAATGTTGAAGTCCTTCGAATCTCAATTTTTTTTCTCCCTATTCTTGCTATGTGTAATCTCTTTCCGAGGTCAAAAGAGCCTCAGAAATCATGTGCCAAAAAAAAAAAAAAAGGCTGAGCTCCCAATGATGGGCCAACCGCAGAAGCTGGATCGAACAAACCCAGGAGCAAGCCTCACCCCAACGGGGTAGGCAGCTGGACTCACTCTCAGCTCCAACATTGGAGGGGGGGGTGTACAACGGTGGTACTTCCACCTGTGGTCCACTGTCATCAGATGGCTGGATGGACAATTGCTGCTCAGCAACCATCAGGACGTGGTTAGAAAAACCACTGTAGTTGGAGCCTGGCTGGCTCCAACCATCCCCAAAGCCTGATGTTGGGTCTGGGTGAGGAGGGTTGGGGCCAAGGTTGGCACACCTGCTGGGGTGGGCCAACCATCACCAATCATTTTTTTGACCCGGTGGTGTAGAAATACAAGCTCAAGCTCAGCAGAACCACCTTATCAAAGGGTGCGTAAGCAGAGTCTAGCTGCAAGGATTGGTAAGCCAAATCCTGCATGCCGATTTAGGGTCCATTTGGCTGACCCCGTCCGTCATATATTTTCACAGCCAAGCGTCAAAAGATGATTTGAGTTTGGATTAACCCAAATCAGTTATGACGCACAAATGAAATCGTCATTTGAAAAGATTGGGGTGTTTGGAATGACACCGTCATAGTGATTATTCACATGTTGCCCTGTTTGGCTGGTCAAATAGGCCGTAGTTACTTCCCTCAGAGAAAAATAATCCTCCGCAACACAATGGCAGAAGACCACTCCATCGCCATCCATTCCAAGATCTTGGAACATCACCTCCACTTTGCAATCCTCATTACCCTTACAGTCATAATTTTAACCCTTGTCTATGAATGCTACCATTATGTAAAAACCCCATACAATAATGGCCCATTTAGTGGAGCTCAATACACCGAATTCCTGTTGTGCGGAAACCGTCGTCGAAGCCGCACAATGCTTCGACTCAACCCGGAAACCTTTGAGCTGCTTGCAACCAAGCTTTCCCATCTCGATACTGACCTGGTCTCAAAGCTGGCCATGGAAGAACAGCTTGCCATGTTCATGTACGTCGTTGGACAAGGAGCTAGTAACCGCCAAACTCAAGATCGCTTCCAACACAGTGGCAAGACTGTGTCCCGCATTTTTCATCACATAATCTCTCTAATTATCAAGCTTGCACCAATGTACATCAAGACACCTACTCCCGGCACCAACCATCCAGTGATCCTTGACAATCCCAAGTTCAGTCCTTTCTTTGATGACTGCTTGGGAGCACTGGACGGTGTGCATGTTCAAGCAAAGGTCCCGGAGGATTTGGCACCACCTCTGGCCATTATTCTTTCAACTCTTAGTCAGAACGTACTAGGAGTGGTAGACTTCAGCATGGGGTTTACTTACATCTGCGCTGGGTGGGAAGGATCAGCCCACAATTTGCGTGTTGTTTCTTATGCTCGTGCGACCAACTTCAACATTCCAAGCGGCTGTTTTTACTTGGCCAATGCAGGATACCCTTTAACTCATGGTCTCCTTGTGCCTTATTGCTCGGTCCACTATCATCTGCGCAAACAGGGACTGGCTAATCAAAGGTGTGTTCTTCGATTTCCCACATACAAGAAGACAATACCTAATTTTTCATTGTTATTTCAGACCATCCAACAAGGAGGAGCTGTTTAACCTCCGACATTCTTCCCTACGGAACATGGTTGAGTGAACCTTTGGAGTTTGGAAAACAAGATTTCCAATTTTATCCCAAGCCCCAGATTACTCACTGGACACTCGGCAAGATCTTGTGTTCACACTTGCAGTTGTTCACAATTTCTCAATCAATCATGCTGGCATTGTGGCAGACAATTTCTTCAAGGTACCTTTGGTTGAGGAGGGTCAAAATAATATTGGCAATGACAAAGATACACTTGCCCCCAACCCAGTTAACCTCACCAATTGAGATATGTGTATGCTTTAAGAGTGGCATGACCAGCTGGCGCAGTAAATGATCGAGGGACCAGTATCAATTCCATCTGGCTTGTCACACTGGACAATATGGAGGCAGTGGATTTTCTCAAGCTGGACACCAAATAAATAGATAATAATCTCACTTCAAAATCTTATCATTACCTGTGTGCACTTAGAATTTTCAAAACAAAAAATCCTTATGTAGTAGGCCGACTCTATATTGTCAATTAAGAAAAATTATCACATATGTAAATGAAATAAACCCAAAATATTTGGCTATATGAGAATGCCAGTAAATGATGCAAGCCACAGTTACTCATTGATAATTAGCCAAATTCACTGATTGATAACTACTGTGTGTAATAAAACTACTTTGATGATTAGGAAAAGATACAGCGCAAAGATTAAAAAAATGATATGATCAATTAAGATGAAAATACAGTGCTTGTCAGGCTTTTGCGGATCTCAAAGCATAGCCATTGGCATTTATAGGCATCTTCTAGTTGTAAATATAAGCGTGCCTTGCTTGGATTTTCGAGCATGCTAATACCTACAACCAGTTTGTCCTCTTGAAGTAGCAATGCCTGGGTGCATTGGAACAGAAAGACTGCATCCTCCACTGCTTGTTGATCAGTGCGGGACCAATTTTGAGGACAATCAGAGGGGGCTGATTGTCCCACGCCATGCTTGCTTTCCTTGAGGACCCGCTGTGATGTTGATGCCATTGTAGCAAACATGTAAACAAGCTTCTCCATTGCACCAGCTAAGGCTGCCCCAGTTGAATGGTGTTGGCTTTTGCATTGATGTCCTGGGGCACCCAAGCGGCTTCCTTTCACGTCATTGTTATCAGATGACACCACATCTTCTTCAGGTGGCTTTTGTGACTCCCCACTGGCTTGTTGGGAGATAGTCATGGCGGTTTCACCTCTTGCAACCATGCCACAGATTGTTTGAAGATTGAACCACTCCGGGAAGGATTGGTTGCAAAATTTATGAGAATGAGGGTGAGACTGGCGAATTGATCAGTAAACAAACAACCAAGGCACTTATAACCAAGAGTTCTTCCCACACATTGTTTGAAGCAGTAACCTTGCACCTAACCTCATCCCAACCAAAACCACTGGCATTTTGGCAGCTGAGGAAAGCATAATAATCCTTCTTAAATTTCTGCTGAGATGCCAGGGAGAAGTCTGTTAATATTCGTTCAAATAAGTGAGAGGGAAAAGACTGCTCACCTGGCTCAAAACATCTTTGCATTTTTTTTCAGTAAAATCAGAGCCCGGAAACTCCTCATTCAGTTTCTGGGCTACATGTCGATGGACATCTGCTTTAAAGCCGCCGTCGGATCGCTTCCCATCCAAGGCGGCTTGGGCATACAGCTTCAAAGCTGACTTGGCCATTGCCCCAGTCCATTGGAGGTTTTTCTTCGAAAAGTCGGTGGCTTCGTTGATCGTAGGATTTTGGGTGCTCGGTGCAGGCGTCCCGCTCAGTTGAATAGTGCTTGGTGGTTGAATCCATGGGGATGGTTTGCTTGTTTCTTGAGATTGTACCCACTGTTGTTGTGGAGTGGAGTCGCTCGATGATTCTTGCTGGGACGAATCATTGTTTGTTGATTGCGTGGCACTCCAAGGAATGGCCACTGATTCCTGGCTACTTTGGTTCGGTGTCGCGCTCCAAGGGATAGACCCAGATTCAAGAATATTTCGACGAGGTGTTGGACTCCAGGTTGCCTGTTGCCCATGGCCGATCTGCGACAGCTCTTCTGGGGGAGGACCTTGCCGTTCCTGTGACACCATTGCTGGGGATGCTTGGTTGGAAAAGCTGGATGGATTCCGGGGGATTCATGTAGCTTGCCAAGGCTGGTAGCGTCGCTCTTACATGGCTGATTGGGGCTTGAGGTGGCAGCGGAGCTTGAATGGCGGGAAGAGTGATGCGGGAAAGAGGCTGGATGGGAGAGGGGGGAACTCGTGGAGGTTCTTGATGTCTTCTTGGCAGCATGTTGTGTAGTGGTATCACTGGCACCATGAGTGAGGGACGGCCAACTTATGCCGGTTTATTTTGGGTCAGGCCAATATTCCAGTTTTGGCAGGGATCATAAGCGATTTTCTAGAACTGACATATATTCTGGGTTATGACTGGCCATGCCAAACACCATTAGGTGTTGACATCATAACCCTGTCTCCCCCGAGATATTTGATATGCCAATATATGACGGACGGGGTTGGCCAAACGGATCCTTAGACATAAGCGAGCTGAGCACTGAGCTGATGCAAACATTTGCTTTGGTACAGAACCAAGACCAGAGCCGCTTATCTGTGAGACATAATCAAGAAAGAACCAACTTGATCAGAGAAAGAACCACCTGCCAGACAACAGGGGAGTAAGAAAAGAAAGGTAGAAAGAAAGTGGCTAACTGACTAGTACCAGTCTACCCAGAATCTTTCATCCAGATTCAAGAAAGAGAAAACTTGATCAAATGAAGAAACTTTTGCCAGACAACAGGTGAGTAAGAAATGAAAGATAGAAAGAAGGCGGTAAACTAATAAGTTCTGCTCTATCTATAATAGTCCTCACTCAGATACAGTAGGGGAGTTCATGATATGATTTCATGGGAATTTTTTTAGCACATTTTGGAAAAATTTACAAGCACTGCGGCTGCGCATCTTGATTATAAGCTAAAATTTACATCCATCAGAAAAAGTTTCTGTGCTTCACAATTGGAAACGCTCTTACAACAAATTTTCTTCAACTCCACAGCCCCCGGTTCTGCAACACTCACCATCTGGCCCTCCCCTCACCACTATTGCCTTATGCACAAGTACAGCACATGACAACAACTCATCTGTGATTTTTTTTAATGGTGGTTTTTCTTGAAGACACGGAGACGGTGTGGGACTCCTGTGGGACAAATAATAATATTTGGTAAAGATCCTCTGAGGGGGATATCAATTGCTTAAATAGATAAAAGCTATTACAACTGAAGGGTGGTTTGAAAGACCTGCCCCTCTAATAGTACTACACAAATATAAGGAATCTTGAATCAATATTTAAATAAAGATGGCAGATTACAAGACAGAGTTACTATGTATAGTAGCCTCTATGAGACCTAGATCACCCTAAACAACACTCTTGCAGACCTAATACAACTTCTTATGATGGATAAATAATCCAGTGGGATTGATTTATGTGAAAGGATATCCTCAAGCCTAATACTAATACTAATACTCCTACTACACTAAAGACTATAGATACCACAACTAGCTAATGTTATAATAATAATGGACTGTTTTTGACGAAGTTTTTGATGACTAATTACTCTATAATGTGTTTTTAGAGCCCTTAAATCACTTGTAACCTCCTAGTTTTGTTAATACTACTACTATGCCTAATTTGTTACTAATAATTGTTGTTGCTGTACTACTAATGTTATAAATGTTGTAAAACCCTTACTAAGACCTTATAGAAGAAACTAATGCTCAAAAAACCACTACCACTCACCCTTACAGGGAAAAATCTTGTAAATAACACTACTACTACTACTAACTAACCACTAACTAAAAGCTACTAACTGGTAGATCAGGACAGACTCTCCTAGGTTGGTGTGGGAAAAGGGAATCTGGCTGGGAGAGGCCCTTCTTTAATATTGAAGAGTGAGGGGTTTTTGCTTCAGGGGAACTCCTTGCAGGAGCGCTTTCTTCAGGGGATCTTGTCTGCACAGCATCATGTGATCTGTTGCCATATCACCCAAGCCACAATCCAGATTCTTCCATGCATGATTG
>SMGU01007637.1:0-10608 GCA_004348175.1 Puccinia novopanici
GAGTGTTTTTTTTTTTTTTGCACCAGAAAAAAAATTGAGAGAAAAGAAATCTGACGGGGCACTGTGGAAGTAGAAATTATTGGAGATGCAGAATTACAATGCGTTGATGTCGGTGATGAGTGCGCTGAACTCGTCGACGATACTACGCCTGAAGCGGACGTGGGAGGGGTTGGGGAACAAATCGCGGATGCTATTTGAGACGATGAACAAGGCCGTGAACCATCAGCGCAACTATGCCGAGTATCGCGCCACCCTCAGACACGCCCGCACGCCCTGCATTCCCTTCCTCGGCGTCTACCTCACCGATATGACGTTCTGTCATGAGGGCAATCCTACCCATCGGTCCGCCCCTCATCTGCCGGGTGTTCAGCTGATCAACTTTGACAAATATCAAGTAAGCACAGTTCTTTTTTTTTTTGTTGGCGAGTTGTATATTATGCTGAAGATGGTAATTTTGTTTGGCTGCAGAAAATGACGAAGATTATGAATGAGATCGAGCGATTTCAGGAGCCGTTTAAGTTCACGGAGGTGCCGCAAATCGCGGCGTACATCCGGACGTCGTTGGCGAACCTGATGAGCTACCAAGACTCGGCGGACGAGCTGTACCAGCGCAGTCTGCTCATCGAGCCGCGCGACCCGTCGCCCCTTCCTCCCCTCCCCCCTCCTCCCCCCTCGTCTTCTTCTTCTTCCGCCGTCTAGCTGCCGACCCCTTGTTCTCTCCTGCTCCTGCTTAGCGCCATTCTTTTTGGCCCCTCATCCCCTCTCTCTCTCTCTCTCTGCTTTCGGTTTCGTAGTCGCAGTCTTTTCCGCCCCTCTGAATCTTCCTCATCGTCGCTTCGTGTTGTCATGCCTCCCCCTTATCTTTATCCCCACATCTCCGCTCACTCACCATGTACTCGTAAATGCGCATCTCACATATACCCTTGCATCTCCTCCACCAGGCCTTGCATTTTGTGTTCTCTCGGTTATATATCATCGTCATCGTCAACACCGAGAACTCCTCTCTATGGCTTTGTGTGCGTGTGCGTGTATGACGGCATCTCGTCTTACTTTTTTTTTTTGGTCCAAGCTGTCCGCAAGATACTCTCTCAGCCATGCGTTTGACCCGCCATAGAATGTCATAGAGAAACGAGTCAAAAGAAAGAAAGAAAGCCAAGAAAACAGGTTGACTGTCTGGCTGTTGACGTGGCAATGTGTAAGGGCATCCGCATCGGAGCGGTTAAATCGCGGGGTTAGGGAACTTTAACCCGGCTTAATCCAAAAACCGAACGCATCGGTCCCGGGTTAAGCCGGGCTAAAGTTCCAAAAAGCTAAGAATCTGGCTAAGCGTCGCTAAATTTAGCGACGCTTAACCTGAGGTTAAGGACACCTCCCCTGCGACTGTGGAGGTTGAGAGTATCCACACTCCTCAACCTCACACTAGCTGGCGATAAAACACCAGACCAATGCGCTCGCGCATCGCCGGTCAGCTAACCTCGGTCTAACCTCGGGTCAAGTTGACCCGAAAACTGACCGAACGAATGCGGATGCTCTAAGGCATGGCTGGTTGCACATTGCTTCCATGCGACACTTCATGGCAGTAGCAGTGGAGCCATGTCACATGCACACCAGCTAGACATGTCGAATGTCCCCAACTCAAAGCCCGACACACATGAGCTAGACCCACTGAGCTCGATGGTTAGAACATCACGCATCCACGCGCAGGCTGTGTGGGTTTTAACTCTCACATCACCCACTGTTCCTGTTCACTGGGCCAATATTATTTACCATCAACATGGCTGCCTGCAATTCATGCACACAATCCATGACCCCTCCTCATGTTTGTTCACATACACCATCCACATTGTCTTTTTCCCCTAAAATTTTTTTTTTTTTTTTAAAAAAAACTCCAAAACATGTTTTACTAGATTTTATTTTATTTATTTTCTGCTTATTGTTAAAAATATAAAACTTTTGTATCCATGTTCATCATTCCCTATTGGAATTTCTTAACACAAACATGGAGCCCAAGCATATGTGTCTCTCTCATATTGCGCCTAGAAATTAGAATGACCAAAAAAAATTGTTTAGACACTGTCCCTCTGTCTCAGCAGGAAGAACCCACACTTTTTATTGGATTTCCCTCCCATTCTGGTTGAGAAGAGCTTCAATAAAAGATTGAAATACTTGAAGCTGTTTAATTATTTTCTTGATTATTATTTCAGGAATGTATGATAAATGATACCCCAGCCAACACTTATGATTGTTCAGAGCATGGCCAGTGCCTTTATATCACTTGATGATTAGTAGCATAGAGGCTGACATATACTATGTCCCCTATCAAATCCACTGGGCACATGAACAAACCTGTTGCACAGGACCTTATTTTTTTTCCTCCTTTTATCCAATCTCTCTACTTCTTTTTGAATAAAACAAAATTCCAAAAAAGTATATAAAAACTAAACTATAAAAAATCTGCTCAAACTTACAAATATATATATATATATCATCTGCTTTTTTTTTTTTTTGCAAGCCCTGGAAGAAAGAGGAATATTTTTCCTGGCCTCAAGGTTGCTGACACATGCATAGTGCAATGTAGTGTGGTAGCCCACCCTTGTTTTAATATAAATAAACACTACCTCATTCAAGTCACTCTTCTGCTTGTTCTTATCACCAAAAATCATTTTAAAAACCTCAAACCTCAACTTCTCAAAACTTTGTCAATGGCTGGGATTGTAAATTTCTTGAACTCCTTCTAGGTTGAAATTGAAAGCAACTGGTCAATACTGTGATGCTGAATCAAGTCACCAGGAGGGTTAGGGTTATGGTTCAGGAGGAATTGCGGGGGAAGAGTTTGTTTGTCATCCAATTAGATTTCACATAGCCTTATTTAGACTACACATCTATGCTATAATTGATTTTATTTTTCTTCACTGACTTCTCTTGTGTTTCTTCTGCCTACACAAATAGGTGCTTAGTGTTTCCTCAGTCTGCTTGCTTATCTGCATTACTCCAGTGTTCACATCCTTCTGGCATTTAATAGGTTAGCTCATCTCTCCTTTCTCTTTTCTCTCTCCATTTTTGCTCACTTCATCTCTTTCTCTTGGCATGCCATGAGCCACTCACTTCTCTTGTGTGTCTTAGGTCTGCACCAATAGTTACTTAGTGTTTCCTCAGTCTGCTTGCTTATCTAATTCATTACTCCAATGCTCACATCCTTCTGGCATTTCATAGTCAAATACTAGGATACTTATATCAAGTGAATTTAATCTTCTCATGTGTAATCTACTGCTGACATGAAGCATTTACACATCGCCACAACATGGTTTTTTTAGGGGAACTTACTTTTTTCTTTTGCTTGGCTTAAATTGTCATATTTGATCCAGGACTCAACTGAGTTAATTTTGTTTGAGATGAACTGATTTGATTCAAATCCCAGATACTTGCCTTGGATTTATATTTAAAAAATCTGGTTAAACACTCTCAGATATTCAGGGGAAAGTACAAACTAAATGGGATAAGCTTACCCAAGTTAGGATTTCCTGAAGTTACTCCTACTCATTATGTTCAGGATAAAATAGAAAGAAGAAGTGTTTTTTTGTTTGAAAATTCTTCTCTAAAAATTAAGTTCCATAAAAGATAATTTGATTATGTTAGAATTCTGACCGTGCTCAAAATGGTTTCTTTTATTTTTATTTTCATTTCCAATTCTTTCTTTTTTATTCTTTTTCATCTTAGGACCTCAACTCAGGCCCCATTTACACATTGTATTTCTTCTGTTACCCATCAGAAATACAATCCCCACTTAGTTATGAGCCCATAGTAGTGAGACATGCTCTTTTGAGTCCCATTCATTTACTGTTCTAAGTCCCTGAGCATCTTGTGCTCTTGATTATTTAGCTCATCCCTTTGAGTCTTCTCAGGCCTCTGGCCATAATTATTTTAGATTATCTCCTCCTTATTTACTCACTTTGTTCAATTATCAATTCACTCATGACTTCCTGTGTGAGCTTAGAGCTTTAAAACAAATTACACATTTTTCTCTCGAAAGGAAACATTTGAGGTTCTATATAAGCACCTGCATATGTGTAAGCTGGTAACAAGCAAAACCAGGTTTTTTATATGGTTCCTAAATGATTATCTTATTCCCCCCCTCCCCCCCCCTCACACACACACATTTTATACATGCTTTGAAGAAAAGAATCCACTCCAGTACTGCATCAATTATCTGCTCAGACCAATGTGTCTGATCGGTCCTGGGACTGACCAGTCCAATAGGTTCTCAGACATTGTTGCCCAACAAGATGCCAAACAGACTTGTCCAAGCAGTCATCAGGTGGGTTCATCTGCTCAGACAGGCAAGTCTGACCTCTTGTCAGATGGCCATGTTTGAGCACTGCTTGGACAGGCCAGTCCAACAACTTGTTGGAACTGTTGGTCCAAGCATATAGCCAATGCAGTGCTCCTCAACCATGAAAAATGAAATGACAGCACAACATATACTACAGTTGCAGTATCTTGTACCAGGCCTTGGGCAAAAGTTGATTTTTTGATGCAGGCCAAATTTCAAAATGAAGTTTAGATCCAACACTTAGGGAAACCACATTAATGTTGAGCTCTTTGGATTGTTGAAACAAGTTGGAATGACTGGCAAACCAAGGTTGTCATTGCCTCTCATGATGAGCCAGGTCAGTGCTTCAACTTGTAATATAACCTGGTTTGCCTTGGGACCTGTAAGATGAAAAACACCTTTCAACATAAAATTTTCATCAAGTGTTTTTTTTTTGTGGGTCATCAGAGTCAGCTGTTTTGGACCAATCTGAAAACTTGAAAAACCATGTCGAAATGTTATGACATGTGGGTTAATGGTGGTTAAGGTCCCAATGTGAACCGGGCTGATATGTCGCTGGATGTCTGACAGGGTAGTGACATGGCTGCTGCGGCCATGTGCGATGCATGCTGCGGATGCAAATCACCAGGCGACCAATTTTTTTGTGGAGAGAGACACTCTTTTGAGCGACGACGACGAGACAGATTGGAGGGACGAGACGAACAGAGACAGGACGGAGGATGCCGAACAACCGGTGAGTCAAGAGCGGGCGCTTCCCAAACCACAGGAGTAGTCCCTTTGATGAGAAGGAATGTCTGACCCGAGCGACGCCTGGTGACCGACGGGAGCCAGAGTGAAGACGACCAAGGCGCTGCAGAGCAAGAAGGGCAAGGCCGTGCTCTCCAAGCTGCACCCCCATTCCAGACGCGCCAAGCAGATCACCCGTGTCCGTGCCCTGCCTCCCCAGTTCTCGCCTGATGTCGCTAACTCCCCCACCCCGTCTGTAGATCGCGTTGCGGGACGACAAGTTGGCCGCTAACAAGAAAGAAAAGAAGAAGCTCGGAAACGCCCTCAGTATGTCGCACACTGTGCTTGTCTCACCGCCCAAGATGCGTCCAAACATGGAAGCTAACAGGTTTCTTCTTGACCCACAAAAAAAAAAAAAAAAAAAAAAGCGAGTCGATTGATCTGGTTTGCGGAAGCATACAAGCACTCAGAAGAAGGGGGAGAGAAGGAGGGAGGCGGGGCGGCATCGACGGCGCTAGACCTGGCGACGATGCACGCCCTGATCGCGCGCTTCCTCGCCCGCAACGCCGCTCACATCGCCGCCGAATCCTCCAAGCGCGACGCCCACTTCTCCTCCAGACCCAAGCCCCCTCTCCTCCAGAAACTCGAGACCTTATGTGCCGCTGAAGCCCTCGAATATGCCGTCCATGGCTTCGGTCTGTTCTTTCATCTCGCTCCGGATCACCATATCTCATCAGCCGGCCGATTGGATGCGACAAGAAATTACATGATGATGTTGGTTTTTTTTTTTTTTTTTATATGAATGGATAGTTTTGCCGGACCTGCGGACGCCGGAGAACCTGATGCTGCTTTCGCAGTGGAAAGACGACCACCGATGCGACCGGTCCTTCCTAGCCCGAGTCAAGCTGGTCCGTCTGTTCAAGCACGAGCCCACCCGGGTCGTCGAGGAGCAGCCCGGCGCCACCGACTCGTTCCGGCTCCAGCATTCCTCCCTCTCTTCCCTCAATCACCGCCACTCTGGTGACGACGATAGCGACGAGGACGTCCAGCTCATCCCCGTCGACGAATAACTCCCCACCACTCCTCTCCCCCGTGATTCCCCCTCTTCATTTTCTAGTGTTTTCTTATTTCTAATGCAATACTACTTTTATAAACGTCACAAATGGAGCTCTTTAGACACTCTAGATGTGTTTACGTTTGTGAATACAAACATAGAGAAACCCATGCTCATGCAAGAAGTTTTCACTACATAGTACAGATGGTATGCGCTGGATGGGACATATCAAAGGACATACCAACGAGAGAGTATCGTTGGAGAAGAGGTTTGATGGGAGAGTAAGTATATAAATCTAAAGAATTGAACTGGTGGGTAGGCTGCGAGTTGTGGCTGGGGGAGAATGAGAGGCGTGAGAAGTCGAGGGAAAAAGGGGGGCCAGACGGGTCAAGGATTGTGGGCCAGAAGTTGGTAAAAGAGGAGGGTAGGATTAGAGTTGAGGACTTCCTGGACCGAGCAGGGGTGGACGTCCTGGTCTGAGAGTCTGAACCAGTGGGCGTTGGGGGCGCGTCTGAAGGCGAGATAGTGGCCTGCGGCATGGGAGCCGAAGTGGACGACGAGGGCGAGAAGGCGGTAGGGATAGGCGATGGGGGAGTGTCTGGAAGGGAGGGGATCTCCGGGGATGGGGGGGGAGGAGATGGGGGTCTCGGCGCGGGCACTGAGGCGCTCTGTGGTGGTGAAGGGGTCGAGGACCAGCAGCTCTGGGAACGCCAGACGACACCCGTTCTTCACCAGGTGGCCCCCGCCATACACCGTCGAGCGGGACACATGCACCGTCAGGATCCGTGGCGGCTGTCGCGACCATGGGCACAGTCAGTCGGGCGTCTTCTCGATCAGTTGGGGCAGAGAGAAAAGGGAGCCGTGGATACCCTTGCGAACATGCTTTGTTTCGTCGTCATCGGGCTCCACACCGGCCGCAGCCCCTCCTCCACCACCGGCTCCAGTTCGCGCTCCGGTTGCCCGTCCGTGATCGCTGCAGATACCGCCGCCAGATGTCTCTTCGTCTCCGCCCGCTTGCGCTTCGATCCGCTCTTCTTCTTCTCCGACGACGAGAGCTCCCTCCTCATCTCGAGTTGCGCATTCAAGAGCGTGCATTTTCGACACACGTAGTCGTCCAGCAACTCGAGCGTCGTGTACTCCTTCAAACTCTCTTCTAACGTGCATGTTGACTGAGACAAAAAAACCGAATCGGGTTGGTCAACTTGCGTGTTTTAGAGAGAGAGAGAGGGTGGGCTTACGCGGAACGGGAGGGTGATGGAGAGGTGGTCGGTTGGGGAATGGCGGATGCCGGCGGAGAAGCCGCAAGCGGCACAGGCGATGCGGTTCGCCATGAGTCCCTGAAAGGGGCTGCGTAAGAGTGGGGGAGGGGATGATTGGGATAGGAGAAGGGTGGCGAGGCCGAGGGGTTGGTTGTGGGCGAGGTTGAGTTCGTGGTGGATGGCGTCGAGGATGCTGATGAGCAGCTCGTGGGCGTCCTGCTGCCCACGGTTGAAGAGCCGTCGTGCTGCGCTGGTGTTGGTCGCTTGCAGTGCCTCGATCAGCGCCGTCGCCCGAAGCACCGTCGGCCGTGTCCGGGGCGTGTTCAGCTCCTCCATCAGCCCCACCAGTCGAGTTATCACCCCGCCCTCCTCCCCTGCCCCGCTCTTGCAGTACTCCTTCAGCTCCCTCATCGACGCTAGCGCTTGCACTACCGAGTTCAGGAAACACAGGTTCGAGTCGCCGTGGTTCGCTAGCCCCGGGTAGATCATCTTGTGGTTCGTCTCCGATAATTTTAACTTCACATTACTTAAACGTTGCATTGCAAATTATCTATTCAAATAAAAATAACTAAAATAATATCCATATTGAAAACACAAGCCATCCCAACCAACTCGAAGATACAGAATGCACTAACGTAAAGCATCATCTCATGATCAGGTCGCTGTCACACCATTTTATGTAATATCAAGCTTACTGCGTGAGGCCGCTCCTCTGGCCCCTTGGGTTGCTGGACTGGAGGGGCTTGAGGCATTATCGGCCCAAATGAACCTCGACTGGACGGCTTACAAAATTTTATGAGGAAACGAGGCGAGATGAGAATGATGTGTTTAATGCAACCATGAACAAAGACTTGAGAGGGGAACCTTGGAAGTCACTGAGCCAACTAGCGCGGACTTGGTCGTTGATCGAGATGCGGAAATCGCGCAGGTCGCCGCCGTCCTCGGGCTTCTGGTGCTCGAAGAGCATGAACATCTTCATCTTGGGGAACCGGTCCATGAACGCGACCGATGTCAGACTGTCGCGCCACCAGGACTGCTGTAAAGCCTCTTGACTCGGCTGGTCAGGCCCGGAAGCGTTCACATGGAACGCGGCTGTTCTCCACACGCCAGCATCATCATCACCAGCAAAACACTTGCATCAGAAAGCTCGCTCCCATTCCGTTTAATGAGAGCAATCCACCTCCCATCTCCGAAAACATGCATGGCTTGCTCCCGCAGTATCTGTCGTAGAAACCAGTGAACGTCTGCGCACCCCCCCTCCCGATCGCTCCCGCCGGACTTCTGCCCGTCATCGCCCCCGCAGAATACTCCGCCGGCACCAGCTGGTTCTCGCGATAGGGGAATTCGCTCCCTTTCCAATACCTTCACAAAAATAAGTGAGCTTCGACTATCATCACCATGTCACTATTACCCATTATATGTACCAGGAGATCCCGTTCCAGTCCACATATTCATCTCCCGGATAGTATGCCGCATATGCATCGTCGCCCGCATCCAGCTGGCCATTCCTGTTCGTATCAAGCAGATCCTGGTCGGCTTTGGAGGCCACATCAGACAGCTGAATACCATACGGGTATCCCTAATTAAAAATCGGAGACAAAAAAAATCAGGTGTATGGGGGTGAGAGAGAAGGGAGTGATGAAGGGGCCGGACCATTGCGCTGTTGGGAGCCCAGACGATGATAGTCTGCGGGGCGCGGGCCTTGACGGCGACAAACATTCTCTTCCAGAGGGCAAGAAACAGGGTAGGTTGAGCGCCGTAGGGCATCCAGAGGCCCTGCATTTCTGGGGCGAATCTGAGGAAGACGGGTCTGCGGTGGGGAAGCGGCAGCGTGGCCTGGTAGCCGGCCAGCTGCCGGCCGAGCGCCTCCAGGTCCGCGTCTGAGACCCCGCCCAGACTCTGCGGGTACACCGTCAGATACACCGCCGCCGTCGTCCCCGTCTCCGTCACTTCACTGATCTTCATCGGCCCCCCGCCCCCACTCGTCCAGTTGTATTCCGCCACCGGTATCGTCTGCGCTTGTTGGAACCCGTACGCGTTCTGCCCGCTGCATCTCCTCATCAGTCACCCTTCGCCTTCCGTCAGCTGCGTCCTTCTCTCCGGGGAGATTGACCCGCTCACATCCGCCCATTGAACCCCTTCGGAGTGTCGTAATACGGCGCCGAACCGTCCGTCCACGCCGCCAAATACGCCCTCCCATCCCTACATGCATATCAATCCTCTTTTCTGTCAGCATTAAAAAAATAAAATATCCCTTCCTGTGCTTGCGGGCAGAAGTGCCCTCTCACATCAATACTCACGGCGGCTCTCCGAGTCCTAGGCCCCGCGCCATGTCGCTCCACACCAGTGCTGCCAGAAGCTGTACTACCACTCTCAGAACGCCCGAAGGTGTGTCTGGCATTGCGCCTGGTTTTCGCGGAGAATCTTGTCGTGTTTTTTTTTTTCTTGAGATAAATAGAGACAGAAAAGACGGGCTATGGAGGGAGCGGCTTAAGGCATGGCTAGCAGCTGTGAAGCCGTAGAGTGAAAAAGAAGGGCGGTAAGAGAGAGAGAGAGAAGCATTCCGACACAGGCTGCTACGTCTTCAACTTAAAATAAATCAAGCTGCGAGCTGCTCGTGCACAAGAAAAGAACTCCTCGGACACCCGAAAGTCTGATCACTATAAAGAAGGCTGGTCTGGGCCGGTCTCAGCATCGTCCGCCCAAAGAGAAAAGCGTGCCATTCACGCCGCGAAGGTCATGCGATGATGGATGCTTGAATCGGGCAGCCAAGAGTTCGGACACAAGAAAAAAAAAAAAGTAGTTCATGAGTGCTTTGCAGGGGTGCGCAACTTGCGATGTCCGGCCTCGCGCGTCCACTCCTTCAGCCGCTCCCCGCCGCCCCCTCGTTTCCTTCCTCCATCTGGTACTGCCACTGTCTCTCAGCTCGTTTATCTCGCTTGACACCGCTCTCGGTCGTTTCTCTTCCCTTCTCTTAGCCTGCTCTACTCCTTTGTTTCCTACTACGCTCGGCGATAGACATAGCCAATTACTTCTTCCGCTAATCTTTTCTCTCACCTTATGTATCGTTATAACCGTGCCGTACTCCTGCCAGTCCGGCGCTCCCTTGTCTCAGCTCATAGCCTACTCCGTCCCTTCTGATGGGTTCGTCTTGATAACCTCTAGTTGTATCTAGTCTTCAGGATTCGTCTATACTCCTCATGAGTATTGGTTATAGCGCGGCGCTCGCTTTCGTTTCA
>SMGU01007641.1:0-17075 GCA_004348175.1 Puccinia novopanici
AATGAACTTAAATAAAATGTGCAATATTCTTTGTTTCCTTTTTGAAAAAAATAAATAAATAAATAAACAAAAGAAGAAGAAAGAAAAATAAAGAAAGAAAAAAGACAAAGACAAAAGACAAAAGAAGAAAGAAAGAAAAAGGAACCAGAAAAAATGAAACAAATGACAAAAGCACTGATGCAGGGGGAGGTCAAAATATGTCTGTGGCCCTGTATTGGTAGGGTAGCACTGGTCCAATGGTCTGTGTGAGAGTGTCAGACCATTGGCCAGTCTAACCTTTTGAGGGTGTGAGTTCAATTCCCTTTGCTGCAAAATTCAACTGTTAGTTGTGATGTTAGTTGACTTGTTAGCTTGTGTTAGCATTTGTAGCGCAGCGTAGCGTAGCTCAATGGACAGCTACGCTACGCTGGCTGTTAGCTGGAAAAAATACGCTACAAAATCTTCAAATCCTGTTAGCGCAAAAAAGCTACGCTACTTGTTAGTGTAGCGGAAAATAAAAAACAACTAACGCTACACAAAATTTTCAGAAAAAAATTCAGCTACGCTAACATTAGTGTAGCTGAATACATCACAACTAACGCTACACAAGTTGGCAGAAAAAAAAAGCGCTACGCTAACGGTTATCGGCCATGTAGCGTAGTGTAGCGTAGTGGCCCACCGTTGCTGCTACTGTACAGGGGCCCAGTTGAGCTTATCCCTGTTTGGTAGCCACACCAGCCAGGCTGGTGTGTTATGTACATATGTATATGTGCATACATATCATCACATCCCGGTCATCTGCAGCTGAGGTTTCCAGGGGCCGCGCAAGCTCCGCTGGAAAACCACCGGGCGTGGCTGCGTGGGAAACCTCACCTGTTTGCGGGTGGTGAGCTGTATAACACAACCCTTACATCTCAAATACATACCTCATTACTTTCATAAGGCCCCTTGGTTCAATCCCTGGTCAAGAACTAGGTCTAACAGGTTCAATTGCCATTAGGCTATTCCCCTTTTTACTCAACACCCTTTTCACTATATAACCCCATCACTAGAATCTCTGTTCAATCCCTGGTTGTAGCACTTGCTCCCACATCACACATTCATCCCACATCACCCATCTCATTCCTCATCACTCAACACTCCTCATCCATACTCATCATCACTCTTCATCATCATCATCATCATCATAAACCATCACTCACTCTTTATATATCAACTCACTTGGTCCACAGCCATCTCAAACCAGACCATCCCTATCACGTTAAATAAACTGCCAAGCAATCTTGGTGGTCTTGTTTTCTGATAGCATAGAAGGGCAGAGCTTGCAACTCATCCATCCCTTCTCAATTCAGAAAAAGGTTTTCACAACACCTTTTGAGTCTTACAGTGGGCGGCAGCCAAATTGAGGACTGAGCTGACACCCTCACAGAATCCCCAAATTGGGTGTGCACAGGGGCGTGGATACTCATCCACACCTTTTTTTTTTTGGTGTGGATGATTTTTTCACGCCTCTCATGCCCAAAAAGGGTGTGGGTGTCCAATGACACCCAAAAAAAGGTGTGGACCCATCCACACCTATTTTTGGGCCTGTACATACATCCACGCCCAAAGAAAAGGCGTGGACACTGATCCACACCTATTTTTGGCATGAAGGGGCGTGTACATACATCCACACCCAAAGAAAAGGTGTGACACTGATCCACACCTATTTTTGGCATGAAGGGGTGTGTACATATATTCACCCCAAAAAAAGGTGTGTGTCAGCCTCTATGCTACTAACCAAGTGATTATGAGCACTGGTTGTGCTATGAGTGATTGATTGAGTGGTGATTTGGTACGTGTAAGGGTTAATTCCTATAATAATAATTATTAAAGATTATTAGCTTCAAGTATTTAAATCTTGCAAAGCTTCTTCTCAACCTTTTCAGGGAGGGAAATCCCGTAAGTATACGTGGATTCTTCCTGCTGAGACAGTCAGGGAATATTCTAGAGCTTGTAAGTGGCTGGCACTTACGTGGTTGGGCCTTTATAGGTGTTGGAGTGCAACTAACAACTGGTGGTAGTGGTTCAGATGCGCTTCAAGACTTATATAAGTCACTACAGGTGGATTCAGGGCAGACAGTAATTGGTGATGTTGATAGTGGAGGGTTGATCCAGTAGCAAGAACACTAATTAAGTCTGTTGGGATAATTTTTAAAACTGTCTGGTGGAGAGTTATAATAACATCTGGTGGCTGAATGCGCTTTCTGGGTGGCTGGTAGGCTTGGGGAAATTGCCAGAGGAAGCTGGTGCTTAAATATTCTAACAAGACACTCAGAAGCGCCCAAATCTTCATTAAGGGACCTTTGAGGCGCACTGGAATCAAGATCAGCAAATTTTAATCCCTTGGATTATTCCAAGGTTAATATTAACAGATCAATGATTTTATTTTACTTTAAATTAAAGTACACATCATTGATTTTGTTAAAGTTAAAAAAACAATTGTTATCTCCTTCCAGGCAGCGCTCAAAATTAATGATGGTAATTAACTTTTAATTAATACACATCTTTTGATGTGAATAAAGTTGATAACAACTTATTATCTCCTTCCTGTTGGCGCTTAAATTAATGATGTTAATTAACTTCCAATTAATGCACATCATTTGATGGGAATAAGATTGATAATAAATTATTATCTCCTTCCTGGTGACGCCTCATCATTGGATACAGATCAAATGATGGGCTTATGGTTTAAATAATTAATTATTATTAATTATAATAGTATAAGCATATTTGAGGCTCATATTTTGTAAGTTAAGTTATTTTATGTTATATTTTACGGCTAGAATAATAAATAAAATAATGTAAAATAAAATATAAAATAATATGACAAATGTGCGTAGACAGAACAAAACCTGGCAAAACTAAACAGAACCTTTTGAGATCAGACAAAACTAGGCAAAACCTATTATAATAATTTATAATCAAGGTGTTAAAGTTATTAGAGTTCCAGTACTGTCTTAGTCATGTAATTTACTTATTGAGTTACGTGTATTATATTAATTGTACTGTGTTTATTCTTATAAGGTACAGTAAAAGTAATATAACATTAAATATTAATAATTTAACAACTTATTACATAATTAAAAACATTAATTATGTAATATTATCTTGTAATTACTTGGGAAATATCAGGTATGTTGATATGGTATTTCAGGTATGCTGATATTACCTCTGTAGTTGACAGTGTGGATGGGTGTTCACGCCTTTTCTTTGGGCGTGGAGAGGCATGAACAAATATACATGCCCAAAAAAAGGTGTGTAAACCCATACACACCTTTTTTGGGGCGTCAGCACTCACTGAGGCCCTTTGAGACATGTTGACGCCCCAAAAGGGTGTCAGCTTATAATGATGCACTTTTTCAGGGAGTCAACTTTAAATGACACCCTGAATGGGGGTGTCAACTTTTTGGGGTGTGGATGTGTCATTTTATGGTTTTCAATTTAGCATGCCCCAAAAAGAATGCTACACTGCAAAAAAACTTGCTTAACTACCTGCAGTTGACATGCAGAAAGTCCAATGAAGCTTGTGGTGTTACTCAAACCTTTCTCAAAGAGTGATTCAACCAAGCTTTGATGCACAGTCACTGTGCATACTGCACAGTGACTGTGCCAAAAAATCTACATATGCAGACAGGTGGAGTTTGGATGGCAGCTTGACTGGAGCATGCTGCATGTCAACTGCAGGAAGTTGACTGAGTTTTTCTTGCAGTGCTAAGAGCATGATTCCCCAAACAAATGATTGACAAAAGGCTATCTGACATGAAGATGAAAGGGATTTGATAGAGGTTTGATTCAAAGTTGAAGACAAGTTAGAAAAGAGTAAAGAATGAGGAACAATCTGAAAAAAACAAAAAACTAAGATTATAATTGGCTGAAAAAGTGAGTTTGGACAGGCTATCTGATTGAAAAAGTAGAAATGACTGTGAAAGTGAAACAATTGATTGATTTTAAGATGATAAAAGTCATCTTGAAATAGAAGGTTGGAAAAAAACGCAGTTTTGGCTGGAATGGTTTAGCAGACAAACTAGCTGTGGCTGGTTTTTTGTGGACTCTTGGCTAATGATTGAGTAAAGAAATTTTTGGTTATTTCTGAGGCCTCCAGAATTATTTGAAATGAGTAAGTGTGATAATGATCCACTTTGTCCTGGCTGCCTTGGCTGTGGGTAATTAGTGGGTTGGATTGCAAAAAGCTGGAAGTTTTCTTTAATAATTCTTGATTTGGTGAATCACGTGTTTCTCTTGACTCCCATTTTGAGGATCCTACTGGAGGGAGGCCCAGTCCCTGACATAATTCATTGCAAGTTTGATCACAAATGAAAGATTCAATGCCAACAGTTGAATTATTCCCTTGCGTCCAAAGGCTGAAAAAAATAAGATATGAGTGTCGTTTCATGAACAAGCAGAGTCATGTATGGCTTACAGAGAATCCACATCTATAATTTGAGGGTCTGTAATGAGAAGGCCAACTCCCTGCAAGTCCCCAACAAAGCTCTTTCCATCGGAGGTATTGTAGCTCCAATGGGTGAAGGTGTTCATAAGGTGTAGAAATTTGTGGTCCATTCCTGGTTGGTTAATTGGAACATCAAAGTTGGTGTTGCTTAAGTATTTGACATAGGTTCCAGTTAAGTGTTTTTCAAAAAAGTATATGTCGGTGGGTATAATACAATCACCAGTGAAAACCACAGAATGTCGAATTATCTGATCTCATGAGTGGAGTAGGTATTGATGATTAGTCAAGTTAAGAAAATTTTACCGATAATTTGTATCTACACACCTGCATCTGCCTTGCTTTGTCCTTGGTACTTTGTGGAAGTATGAGGGAGCCTTTGATAGAAAGTTTGTACTCATGTAGAAGAACCGCACAAGCTTCATACATGCGCGCATCCGTGGCATGGAGAGAAAGGTCCTGGAACTGCATGTTTTGCATTACTTTTACCACGTAATCTGTAATTATCTCTACCCCATTGTGAATTGTTTTTACTTTGGCTGCATAAGCTGTCCTCATTCCGCCGGTGCCAATGACTACATTTTTGTCCACTTTGATTATGATTGGCTCACTGGTGACTTTGGGAGGGTCATGTCCATCAAATACAAGGCGTTGGGCAACAATCCATCTGTCCTGGTTGATTTCCAAGTACAATTGTAATGGCTTGCTCAGCAAAGCAATTGTGCTAGCAAGGCTTTCTGGTTGCCGTCAAACCATGGTACCTAATGAAGATGGACATGAGTGATTTGGTGAATTTGGGTGCATTGAACACACTTACCTCCTAATGGACCAAGAGCCCATGCTTTTTTAGTTTTTGATTTGATGGAAGTTGTATTCAGATTGATGTGTGCGACCTTTTTACCCTTAGCTTCTTTGAGTACACCAAGGAGAGTTTCTTGGTCTGGCAGGCGTGATTCTCCATCACTAAGTGAGAGGAAGTCATCAGGTTTGAAAGGTAGAGAGGTAATGTGTGTTTTTGGTCAAGATTTGGGGAGAGAAGATTTTCCACAGGCTTGTGCAAAGTTCATTATAAAGATTAGGATTATTGATGTCAAAAGGAAGTTTTACTCGATGGATGCCGGTATTTTTGACAAGGATGTTGCATTCATACAGAAGGAACCCAAAGTCACAATGCTTGGTGAAATTGTCAGCATTACTGCTGTCACTTTTTATCTTCTTGGAACTGCCACCTTGGTTTGAGGGCTTGACATGTTTTTCTTTTGTAATTCTATGGAAATGAGCCAAAGATCCAGCATCATTAGAGGTAATTGGTAAGGGTGTACGTGCTTGGCTATGAAATGGAGGGTGAGGGGCAGGGTGCTTAAGAACATTCAAGGAAACTTGATTAGGGTGGGAAGTGGATGCAGGCTGGCGATGGGAGGGAGCACTTATGAGGTGGCTTCTGATTGGGTTTTGTTGCAGGTTTGGAAGGGGATATGGAGCATTTTGTAAGCTAGTGGGAGGTGAGGACATGTGTCAGCCTCTATGCTACTAACAAGTGTTATAAGGACACAAGTTGTGCTCTGAGTGTTGATAAGATTGGTTTGGAATGGTTAGTGCAAGGGTTTTCCAGTAAGAGTAATGGGTAATGGGTAATTAGCTTCAAGTATTTAAATCTTTCAAAGCTCTTCTCAACCTTATAGGGAGGGAAATCCTGTTAGTATACAAGGATTCTTCCTGCTGGGACAGACAGGGAACAAGGAGTAGTAAGTGATGACACTTACTTGGTTGGTGAGTCCCACAAGGGGAGGTCTAACAACTTGGTGAATCTAGTTTCCAGTTGAGCCTCAAGACTTGTGGCAGTCACTACAGAAGTATTCAGAACAGACAATTGGCAGTGTGGATGATGATGGATTCAAAGTCCAATGGCAAGAACACTATACAAAGCTGTGGGGATAATTGATGGACAGTCCAAGGGAGTGTTGACAACAATATCTGGGGCTGAATGCACTTTCTGAGGGACCTGATTGACTGGGGGACAATCTCAGAGGAAGCAGGTGCTTAAATATTCTCAAAGGTGCCTCTGAAGCGCTCATGGGATACACTGGGATGGCTCTGATGTGCTCAGGGATCATGATCATCAATGGCTGATCCAATGGAGCAGTGCAAGGTTAGAATAAGCAGATCCACGATGGTCTTTAGATTTAATTTAAAGGACACATCAAGGATGTGTTTAAGGTTGATAATCCTTGTTATCTCCTTCCTGGCAGCGCTTAGATCATGGATGGTAATTAACTTTGAGTTGCTGCCCATCATTGGATGGTGTTAAGGTTGATAAACACTTGTTATCTCCTTCCTGGTGGCGCATCAGTATAAGTTACTGATCCAAGGAGTTGTTATACTTTCAATAAATAAGTTATAACAATTCTAAATGTAAGTAAGCATACTTGTGACGCATATTTTGTATGTTAAGTTATCTTTATGTTATATTTTCAGGTAAAATATAATAATAGAAATAAAGAATAAAATAAATAGACAAAATATGTGGTAACAAAACAAAACCTGGCAAAACCAGACAAAACCTTTGAGGGCCAGACAAAACTGGGCAAAACTTAACAAAGCTATTCATAAACAATATGAGAAGTTCAAATAAGGTTTAGATAAGGTTATTGCTCTGTAAATGACAGTTAAATACTCATTACAGTGTTGTTTCTTCTATATTCATCAGAATAAAATATAGTACATGTTGTATCATGTTGATTCTAATGCTATAACAACTTATTACATAATTTATTCAGGTGAATTATGTAATTATGATTGATGTAACAGCTTTGAAACTACTTGGGGAATATCAGGTATGTTGATATGGAATGTCAGGTATGTTGATATTACCTCTGTGGTTGACAACATGGGGGCAGCAAATAGATGCTCCCTCTTTTCTAAATTGACACCCAGGAAACGTAGGCATTTGTAGCAAAGGTCACCAACAAGGGCACACTATGACCAGTGCTGACATTTGAGGCAAAGTGGCATCTGATGAAGTACTGGGTGGAGAGTTTGTTGTTTGAGATTAGGTTTTGATGAGGGGGATGCTATGGTAAACTGTCTTAGGATGGGCTGTCTAAATATATGGTGTTCAAAACTGCATAAATAAAAAATTACATAAATTCATAAACACCGATTTGGCAGGGAACTGTCAATTAAAGTTTTATGTATTTCAACAGTTCCCTGCCAAATCAGTGTTTATGAATTTATGTAATTTTTTATTTATGCAGTTTTGAACACCATAATAGCCGGGTTAACTGGCTCTATATATGCATAGCTGTTAATACATTCATTGACTCTGTTTTGTGCCTTGTCAACACAAGCATGCATGCCTATCTGGTGGCTTTTTGAGAGGGTTTCCCCTCTTGGCATGTTGGCAGGGTTCCCATTGGTGATGAGCTGCCAATTTTCTAAGAGGGCTCTCCGTTCTGGGAATCTGGCAGCTTGTTGAGAGGGGTCCTTTCTTGGGGAGCCTGATGCTCATTGAGAGGGGAACCCTGGTTGCTGAAAGTTATTCCAGATGCCAGGGGGATTCACCTCTTGGTGAGCCAACTTACACCACGCTAACTCACTGTGATGGCAATGCCTTTGCCCAGCTCAGGGTGTCTTCTGGGCCTATGGGATCAAGACAGTTTCATCTGTCTTGGTCGGACATCCATTTCTGGGTGATCGGGTCCTCATGGACAAATTAACAGGATAGATTGAGAACATAACATCAGGGTTTTTTGTACTTCACCCCTCACAGGTGAAACATGACACGATTCTGTCGCACCTGGGCTTCCATAGTATTTGGTGTATAAGCCATAAGTCCCCCCTCCGGTCGGGCACACTTGGCCCTAGGAGGGTGGGACTCATCAGGGTTTTGTACTTCACCCCTCACAGGTGAAACATGACACGATTCTGTGGCACCTGGGCTTCCATAGTATTTGGTGTATAAGCCGTAAGTCCCCCCCTCCGGTCGGGCACACTCAGCCCTAGGAGGGTGGGACTCATCAGGGTTTTGTACTTCACCCCTCACAGGTGAAACATGACATGATTCTGTCGCACCTGGGCTTCCATAGTATTTGGTGTATAAGACCATCTCCACCGCGCGTGTCTATATGAGGGACTAAAATTTGAGCTCGCGCGACTGCGGCGCACTTTTAGTCCCTCCCCTACAAGGTGGTTTCCACCAGGCGGGACCAATTTAGTACTTCTGGTACGTGAAAGCATATCCCCTGATTGCCCCGCAAAACTCAAATCATCCTTCTCCAACAAATCATCCAACCTGTTAAAATAATTGAAATGAAAGTCAGTTCCCTTGTCAAGCTCTTTGTCAAAAGAAAGCGACTCATTGCCAGGTCCAACGCCAGAAGAAACACCCTTCTTGAAGGGTCCATCTTGTTGTTGGACAACAATCCAAGCAAAATCAAACCTTCACATGGTGGATCAAAGCGAGGAAAGAGGCCAAATCGCCCTCGTGACTTTGAGGGGAGCTATCAGCGGCTTGTGGACCAATACTTTGGGCCGAGTCCGTTATATGATTACACCATCTTCAGGCGCCGTTTCAGAATGTCCAAGCCGCTGTTCTTGAGGATCCTCAAGGCAATCAAAAACCACAACACCTAATTTATGCATAGGCCGGACGCACTAGGATGATGGGCCTACAACCCATAGTCAAGATCACCGCAACCCTCCGGATGCTTGCGTATGGCGCTGCTGCCGACTGCAACAATGAATATTTGCAGCTATCTGAGTCGACGTCCCTAGAAAGCATGGACAAATTCTGCAATGCAATAGTCAACATCTATTCAGCTGAATATCTCAGACACCCCACCGTTGAGGATTTGGAGAGATTTCTCACCATTGGCACAAAAGAGGCTTCCCGGGTATGCTAGGATCACTTGATTGTATGCATTGGTAATGGAAAAACTGCCCTTCTGGCTGGGCAGGGCAATTTCAAGGGAAGGAGAAAGTATGTTGTCTTTATTTTAATTTTTATTTACTTTTTTTGTCTATCATTAATTCATATTTTTTATTCATCAATTTTTTAGATCCCTACTGTCATCTTGGAGGCTGTTGCATCTCAAGATCTGTGGATCTGGCATGCCTACTTTGGCATGCCAGGTTCACACAATGATATTGATGTGTTGGATACTTCCCCCTATTTTGCAATCTCTTGAATGGCAAAGCTCCTAAATGTGAATATACAATCAACGGCCACACCTATCATCATGGCTATTTCCTTGCGGATGGTATCTATCCCGACTGGGTGGTTCTTGTGAAGACAATCTCACAGCCTCGCAGACTGGATGAAAAAAACTTTGTCAAAATGCAAGAGAGCCAACGCAAAGACGTGGAACGAGCTTTTGGTGTATTTCAAGCACACTTTGCAATAGTCTCTCAACCAGCGCGTGGATGGAAGCATCACAATATCTCCAAAATAATGAAAGCATGCATCATACTCCACAACATGATAGTGGAGGATTAACGTGATTTGTACCTTGATTATGAGTATGACACCTTGCTTCAGCAGTAATCACTCCAATTCAGATTTCAAGAAGTGGAACATTAATTGGTTTCGATGAATTCTCGACAATTTCATGCAATCCAAGACCAAGCGGGGCATTATCAGCTTAGGAAAGATTTAATCAAGCATCAATGGGAAATCAAAGGCCGTGAATCCAATGACAGTTGACATTTTATGCTCAATATTCCTTTTTATCCTTAAGCTTTATGATTTTTATTTTTTCAATCACCTGCTTTCTTGCAGAAAATTTATTTTAAGTTTATCATTTGTCCTTTTTTATTTTTCTTTTTTTAAAACACCTTCCTTCCACTTTTCAAGCACATTTATTTTGAACCACTTCCTTCTGGCAGTGCCTTTTTCCAAAGAAACCTGTTTTCTTTTTCACTTCATGTCTCAATGGTTTTTTTTTCTCTTTCTTTTCATGTGACAATCAAATCTTTTGAAAATAAAAAAGAAACACAACAACTCTTTTAAGAATAAGAAACCAGTGTATCGCAGAGCAATACATTTCCTTGCAAGAGAAAAGGAAGAGGACATGCAAAATAAGGGAATTTAACAATCTAAACCTCTTCCAACCAATCGCCACAAAAGAAGAATCTAAATTGTACTCACCTAAGATTGGCTTGTGCTCCCTTGAGACCTCAGATGGGCAAGAATCTTGCCTTGTTTCAGCTTGAAATATTCAATTTGCTCATTGTCAAGCCCCAACAGATCCTTCATCATAATGGCCATTTCAGAGGCTCTTGACTCGCTCTCGGCAATCATCTTGAGTGATTAATTTGGAGTCGAGATCGAATATATCGTTTTGACGTCTCAATTCCACACGATGTCCTTGTGAGCCTGAGCCACCCAATCACGCCATGCTTGATCCTTGGCCACGTCCAACAAGGCCATCTTAGCCTTCTTTCGACCGCAGGGCGATTCAAAATAGAGGCATTGGTGCCGGTTCCCTCAAATTTGTTGACAGCATCTGTTTCCGGCGGGTTGATGCTCGAGCGGTTGAAGGAGCCTCTTTGCTGGGGCTCTGGGTCGTTTTTGTTTGGAATTCTCGCCTTTTTTTCATTGCTGCGTACATAAGAGCTCCACTTTGGGCATTTGACTAGTAGTTGTGTTGGGATTTCACTGGTTTCTTATCTCCTCTCCCTCCTCTCATCTGTTTTTATTGCCTTTTGACCCAAATTATTCAAGTTGTTTTTTATTCATATGACCACTTTCTGGACCCACAAGTGAATCATCATGTATCTAGTCTATTTAATCCTGACTAGATCCTTGAATTAAAGACTATCAGTCCTGACCACACTGTTCCTCTTGTTGGAACTTTAGCCCCAACAAGAGCACTCCTTGCCATGGCACTTGAGCCCCGTGGACTGAGTTGATTAGGTCCTTTTCAGCATTGCTGAACTTTGGCTACAGCCTACTTTTCCCTTCTAGGGACCACTTCATCAAAATTCTAATAGGTTGTAGCAGCGGAGATGCTTGAAGTGAGAATTTTGATCTTCAGAATAAAGGCGTAGCGCACGGTTGAGCTGATGATCTTCTGCCAAAGCACCACTTTGGTTGAGATCTTTGACTTGAGCGATGCAGCCGGGAATTTATTGATCAGCTTCTGAAGCATCTGCCAGCGCTTCTTCAAGCTGTTCACTGGTTGAGAAGGGTGAGGTACGGCTTGTTTGTAGTTATTGGCAACCCTTTGCCCAAACGTCGAGCCTTCTTGGTTAGTTCCGACGGCCGGATCTTCCAAAATTTGAATCCATGCCTTGCACAACTCAAAATCCTCGGTATGGGAATTCAATGCCTTTTTCTTTTCTGTTGTCTGGGGTGCTGGTTCTTTGTTCATCATTTGGGCTGGGTGGATTCAAGTCTGGAGAGGAGGATTCTATGAGAAAGAAAGATTGCATTTTGGGCAAGGGACACGTGAGCGACGAGCAGGAGAGGAGCACACAAGCGAAGCACAAAGCTGACCAACCTTTGGGCAAGGGACACGTGAGCGACGAGCAGGAGAGGAGCACACAAGCGAAGCACAAAGCTGACCAACCTGAGACACGGGCGGTGGATCAGTTTTGATGAATGAAGTGAAACAATGAAATGAATGAATTAATGTGGAGCACACCTTTTGGGCAAGGGACACGTGAGTGACAAGCAGGAGAGGAGCACACAAGAAAAGCACAAAGCTGACCAATCTGAGGAGAAGAGAAGAGTGAGAACATGGAAGAAGAGATGAAAGAGAAGTAAAGGAATGAACAGACCTGAGACACGGGCGGTGAATCAGTTTTGATGAATGAAGTGAAAACAATGAAATGAATGAAGAAAAGAGAAAGCGGTACAAGATGGCCAATGGCTCTTTCTATCATGATGAATTAGGTTTCACTTCAGGCTGCGGTGCAGCAAACTGAGTATTCCAAGTCTCCTGGAAACTGTCCACACCCCCCCCCCCTCCTCCTTAGCCTTCAAGCTTCAATGTGCTGGTTAGCTCTTGATGTTTAGACGTGCTAAGGCTTTTGTGAGGCCGTCCGTTGCATTTGGGATGTAGATATAGTGAATGGTGACTTTGCCCGACTCCACAATTTCCCTGGTCCCTGAAATTTGATGTCGATGTGCTTTGTCCATTGTTGAAACATAGGATTTTTAGCAAGGCTATAGCGGCTTGATTGTCTACTTTGATGGGAATTGCTGAGACTGAAGATACACCGGTGATTTGAATAAGTGTTAGAAGCCAACAGCTTCTTGGACACCAGAGTAGAAGAGATCGGTACCTGCCTCGTGGTGGACAATGAAACAGTCTGTTGCTTGTTAGATTTCCAAGACAATACGCTTGTGCCCAGCGCTCCAATAGCCCAAATAAGACCTTCCCCAATCACACAGTTGCATAATCAGCGTGGTGAATATTGGGTTGAGAATTGCCCTCCTTCGAGATGGATCGCATAATGCTGGGTCCATTGAGGTAGCGGAGGAGATGGATAAATGCCCGCCAATGAGATGTGCCGGGACATTCTAGGTGTTGAGACAGTTGGGACACGGCAAAGCAATTTGGGGCGGGTAGACACAGCTAGGTAATTGATGGAACCCGATGGCATGACGGTAGTCGATCTTCATTTTGAGGAAAGCTGTCTGTCTGCCTCCGTTGCAGGGAGCAGGCAAGACGAAGGAACCATTGGGGTGGGGGTTGATCGAGCTTCAGCTAGATTGTATTCTTTGAGGAGACAATTGGTGTAGGCTTGCTGGGAATTACAAGTCGACCTGGTTGGTGTTGATTGACATTCCAAGCAAGGAGCAAGCAGGCCGAGATCTTCCATTGCGTATTGTCCGAGATGAGCTTTTTAAAGCGATCAACGTCCTTGCTGATGATGACCATGTCATTGACGTAGACATGAACGAAGCATTTCCACAAAGCCGACGTCAAAACAAACAGGCAAGGATCAGCTGGCGAAGGGTCGAACTGGATTGATTTGAAGAAGGACAGTAAGTCCCTGTACCACACTCTAGGGGCTTGCTTTAAGCCGTAGATCGACTTTTTTAGGCAAAGACAGTGACCGGCAGGGATGGATAAGCCTTGCGGGGCCCTAAGATAGATTGGTTTGTCAAGAGTGCCATTCAAGAAGGCATTTTTGACATCCATTTGATGGATCAACATATCCTCGTTGATTCCTACAGTCAGTGCCGCCCTCAGAGCTGCCGAGCGACCCGTTGGAGCATACATCTCGTTATAATTGACCCCTTCCTGTTGGGCACTCCCTTGCGCGCATAAACGCGCTTTGAGTTTGGTAGGAATCCCGTCGGCAGTTGATTTCCGGCAAAAAACCCATACGGTCCCGATTAGGAAGAAACCGTGTTCAATGGGAACGATCTCCCAGACAAGCAGCCAGTGCATCGCATCAAGTTTGTCTTGGATGGCCTTGAGCCATAGCGCCGCGTCCTTAGACGTCATTGCTTGCTTGTACGATCGAGGAATTTCCTCAAGTGGATGAGTGGGAGTCAAGGCAGTCATGGCAATAGCTACGGCGGGTTGAAAGTGAACAGCACGGTTGGCCCTCCTCTTCCCTGTGATGATGTTTGCGGGGTCAATTGCCGAGGAGATATTTTTTGGAGCCTCCAGATTTCTCGGAACCCATTCCCAACCCGGACGACGAGTGGATGGACCTTGATCAGGAGGAGGTGCCGGCGATTGGATAATTGGTGTGGCCGGTGGAGCAGTGACAAAGGAAAGCTGAGTCTGGTCTTCTTTGTGTCCAATGTCAAAGTTTGAAGATGGAGAGGATGGGGTGGGAGGGACCAAAGCCAAAGGACGATAGGGAGTTTCTTCATCAAAAGAAGAAAGGGGTATATCGACTGGAACATCGGTGGAGATTCCTGGAAAAACAGCCTCGTCAAAAATGATGTCGTGGCTGAACTTCACCCAATTTCCTGGAGTGAGTATCTGCCAGTTTGGGATACCCAGCCAATAACCGACAAGTATGCCTTCACGAGATGTGTCTGCAAACTTGCCTCCGCGCCGTTCTTTGGGAATATTCACATAAGCTTTACATCCAAAGATACGCAGGCAAGAGAGACTCAAAGGGGCGGTTGAACCATAACTCATGAGGAGTTTTCCACTTGATTTTTCTTGTTGGAGTAATATTCTCGTAGAGAACTGCCGTGTTGACAGCCTCTCCCCAAAGTTCAGAGGGTAGATTGGCCTCCTTCAGAAGAGATCTCGCCTTTTTACTTGTGGTCCTATTGCCTCTCTCAGCGACTGAGTTTTGCTGGGGGGTATATGGAGCCGAATAAGCTTGACGTTTGGTTATGCTGAGGAAGCATCCGTCGCTGGGAACTGAGCTATTGTCGGAATCATTGCCAGCGACCGCAGCTTTCGCTTGTTTCTTGTTGGACTTCTTGGATGTCTTCTTCAATTTGGGATGCAATTGGTAGCATCGACTTTCAGGATGATTGGTGGCAGGATTGTGTGTCCCGTTAGAACAGTAGAATGTGGATGCGGCTAAAGCGGATTCAGTCTTGACAATGGTGGAGTCAGCGATGCTGAAAGACAAAGAATCGGAAATTTTTGCTTGAAGATGGCTTTTGACAACAGAGAGAGTGAGTGGTCGCTTAGCGAATAAGGTGTCCTTGAAATGGGCCAGGGATTCTGGTAGTTTCTGAATGATCTGCTCGGCCAGGAGGTGCTTGTGTATGTGAACTTTTTTGGGAATGCCGACTTTTAATCCAACCGAGGTCATGGTGGAGAGATGTGCGTTGAGATCATCAAAGAAAGTTGGTAGGTCCTTCGAGAATTTGAAATTGCAGAAGGATTGATAAACTTTGGCTTGATTTTTGGCTGCTTTAGATTCATAATGATCGGTGAGAAGCATCCATAGCTTTCTGGGATTTTGGCAGTTGGTGTCGTCAACGAACCGATTGTTGTTTGTTTGACCCATACAGCGGACAAGTATACCGGCGGCTTTGCCTTGCCGGGATTCAAAGATTTCGATTTTTTTGGCTTCAGTGGCTGGGGGAGGTGCTAGATCCCTGAGAAGATAGTTGTCTAGATTGTATTCCATGCAATACGCCAAGATCTGTGTTTTCCATGTTGCAAAGGTGGTGTTGGACAAGCTTGGAATGCTATGTTGGATTGCTTGTTCGGTGGACATTTTTGATTGAAGCTCGTTTAAGTCTGTAAGAGAGGTACCAGCGAGCACAAAGCTGACCAACCTTTTGGGCAAGGGACACGTGAGCGACGAGCAGGAGAGGAGCACACAAGCGAAGCACAAAGCTGACCAACCTTTTGGGCAAGGGACACGTGAGCGACGAGCAGGAGAGGAGCACACAAGAAAAGCACAAAGCTGACCAATCTGAGGAGAAGAGAAGAGTGAGAACATGGAAGAAGAGATGAAAGAGAAGAGCACAAAGCTGACCAACCTGAGACACGGGCGGTGGATCAGTTTTGATGAATGAAGTGAAAACAATGAAAAGAAAAGAGAAAAGAGAAAGCGGTACAAGATGGCCAATGGCTCTTTTCTATCATGATGAATTAGGTTCCACTTCAGGCTGCAGCGCAGCAAACTGAGACTGTCCCAAGTCTCCTGGACGACTGTCCAACATTGCAGACATAAAAAAAAAAAAAAAAATACTTACCAATATCAAGATAGACCACCACAGCGGCATCCGACATGTTGAAGAAAGTTGTGTGCTCAATGTGGTGGATGCTTCAGGGGATATTGCTTGTTGTAGTGGTTGGGAATCACATGTTTCCCTGTGAAACCTGGATGAGAAGGAGGACTATCCGGGGATTATACTTTCATAAATGTAGGGACGGTATAGCTCCGGAAGCCAGAAATCCCAGCTTACTCCCGGGTTTAGGGCCACTGTTGGAGGGAGTATTTTCCCTGCGGGGAGCTAAATTTAGTTTAGTTGCGCGATTTAGCTCCCGCGCTAGCTTAATACAAGCCCCTCGACTCAGAGGCTCGCGGAGCGAGCCTCTGAAAGAGGGGCTTGCCCCTAAAGCTCCAGCCGTGGCCTGGAAGCTTTGGCTTTTTGTGGCTTTTCCAGGCCTTCCAACACTCAAACATTTATTCCTCAAGAACTAGCCAGCCAATCTGTGTGCCGTCTGCACGCCTGCGGAGCTGAGAATCTTGTCTTGGCGGCTGCTTTTTTTTTAAAAAACATTTCCTTAAAACCAATCGCCTCCTTGTAACTTAGTGAAAGATCCATTTTGAAGTCCGCGGATCCCCAATAAATGCTAACAGATATTTGGTGGTACAATCAACTGTAACCACTGAACTACTTTCCAGTTTTGGAAAGTAGTTCAATAGTTACAGATGTTATAACAGTTCATGTATCAGGACCTTCGAGGAAGATCAAAGAGGAATACTGACCCTCCACGGGTCTTAGGCATGAAACCTGACAAAAAGATTGAATCTTTCCAAGGGTGTGGGGCACTACCTTGGTGGCCCTGGGCCGTGATTGTTACACGAAAAAAAGGAGAAAAATCTTGCCTTTCTCCTGGTCAAATTGGCGCTAGGAAGTTCGGAGGGGAAGTGGGGCAAAGGGGAGGAGGAAAAAGTTCCCCACCAAAATGGCCCCAGCTTCCACGCCAAATCTGGA
>SMGU01007644.1:0-10604 GCA_004348175.1 Puccinia novopanici
GCATGGTGGAGCAGGCGATGGCGGGCGGCTGGAGGGGCTGGATGGTCTTGCTGCTGCTGCTGCTGCTGCTGCTCACCCCGCCGCGCAGGATCTCGTCCAGTTGGCTCAGCGCAATCTCGGTCGGCGAGTGCCGCTTGTGACGCATCCCCGCCGGCTGACCCGCGCCCAGAAACGTGGGGCGACTCAGACTCGGTCGGTATTCCAGCGGCATGTAGATCGTCTGCCGCGAGTGCTGCACGCGCGACCGGGCGTGCATCATGCCCACCCGCCCATCATCCCGACCCGCGCTAGGCGCCGTGGACGGCGTGGTGGAGGTGAGACTGTGGACGCGTGGCAGCGAGTGGATGGTGTTGGAGCGGGCATGGTGGGTCCGGGCTGCGGTGGGCGGCGAGCCGAACGAGGCTGGCTCGCGTTGTTGCGCCTGCAGCCATGTCAGGTTGATGTTGGACAGCGACTTGGAGGTGGGTGGTGGTTTCGTCTTGAATCTCAGCTTGACTGGCTGTAGTCCTCCTCCTCTTCCTCCTCCTGCCTTCGCGGTGGTGGTGCTAGTTTCTGAGGGCGCAGCGAGTGATTCGGTGGAGGACTGTTTCTTGCGTAGTCGGTTCAGTAGTTGGTTCGACTTGAGTGCCCATGAGCTGTTTGAGTGTGTTCTCCTGACCGTCGTCGATGCTGGTTCCTCGTACAGCTGTTGGCTGGTTGTTGTTTGTTCTTTTGATCTGATTCTGAATAGTTTTGAGGTGGTTTTCTTGAGGTAGCCTGACTGGAAGATGGGTGTGGATGGTCTTGCTGGAGCACTGAGCTCAGACTTAAACCAAACAAGTTAGAATCGAGTATACATAGAAGAGAGAAAGAGAATGAAAAGAAAAGGACTCAACTCGATCGTCGATCAGTGTGGATGGCTTCCGAGGGACACCATACAATCGCATCTTACAACAAGAGGAAGAAAGGCAAGCTGCTGCTGTAAAGAAGAAGAAGGAAATACTTAACAACACTGAGAAACGCCACAACAACCACTTCCCTGAGAACTCTTCACACACTTTCAAACATCCTGCAGCATTTCAAACACTACAACTTTTTCTCAAGTCACCCGATCCCTTCCATATGCGATCTACATACACCAATAAATATATTTAAACACTCTTCTCCGAGCCATTCAATCATCATGAATAAATTTATATTCAATGCGAAAGGTTGTGTCACAAGAAGTTTCTGCCAGTCTGACAAAAGCCGCTTTACCAAGGAAGAATATTCAATTGGATGTGCCATATATGTACATTACATAAGAGAGTCAGCAGTGGAAGGTCTTGTCACCGCTGGCCCATAATAATAATACGGTGGGATGGTTCGCATATTATGTATTCTCAACAACAAAGAAAACTCTGAAGTTTCCCATAATCTCCCAGAAGTCCGGCCTTGAGCCGCCCGTTTTTGACCCCAGTCCTCCTCATCCGCTTCACTGCCCCCGCCCCAACCAGATCACTCGGACAGCCAGCGCCGGCTCCAACTCCCATTCACACCCGCCACGTATATACATACTTGCTCGCACCTTCTTCAGCCCAAGGGTGCCATCCGGTGGCACTGGGTCCGGTACAGCTAGTCCGAGATCCGAAGCCGGTACATCCGGCTCCCTGCATTCTGGGTATCCGGCTGACTTTCAGCTTGTCAACAAAACCATCAATTAATTAATCCTGGCTAAAAACCATCAGAAGCAAAGATAATTACTGCAGAATAATTCAGGAATTTATTCAAGAAATGGGACAGAGTTGAAGTCCTGAAAGACCTAAAAAGAGTAGCCAATAATGGGGTGGGCAAATTCACTGAAGATGAATTCCTGGATGTGTTGAAAGAGTATGGTTTAACAAACAGAAGGAAAACACCTCATACTCCTCAAAATAATGGCATTGTGGAAAGAATAAACAGGACACTAATGGAGAGAGTTAGAAACATCATGATTGATGCAAACCTTACAAAGCTTCTGTGGGCAGAAGAATTGTCAACAGTTAGCTATTGACAAAGTTTAGTTGGGGTAGAAAGAGGTGGTCCATTTGAAATTCTCATGAACAAACCCACAATCTTAAGAAATTAAGAACCATTGGATGTTGGGTTGATTAAAATGTCAGCCGCTATGGAAATATAGGAAACTTAGAGCCTAGAAATAAGAAAGGAATTATGATTGCTTATGAAAAATAAGTACCTGTTAGAGGATATATGATCCTGAGAAGGGAAGAGTCTTAAGAAGCAGAGATGTAAAATTTCAAAAAGATGTCTTTCCACTGACAAAGGTCCTTGGTGAGATTAAAGAATTGTGAAGATAAGTATATGAAATGGAAAGCAAATTGTAATGATATTGAGAATATAGAAGAACTGGTTGAAGAAGAACAGCATGCCGTAGAATTAAAAGCTTCATTTGAAATGGAAAGTAGAGATGAACCAAATAGTTACAAACAAGCAATGAAACTACCAGACAAGCAAAAACATAAGACTGAAATATTTGAGGAATTATAATCATTAGAACACAACCAAGTGTTTCATATCATAGAAAGATCAAACATTGAGAAAGGAAAGTCTTTGGTTGGAAATAGATCAGTTTGCTTAATCAGAAATTTAATGAGTTAGGAGAAGTAAAGAGGTGCAAAGAAAGATGTGTTGCCCAAGGATTTTATAAGTAGAAAGAAGGTATAGAATACCAAGAGACATCCTCACCTACTGGGAGATTATCTACTTTGAGTTATTTGATTTCCCTGGCTGTAGAAACAGGAGAAGAAATAAGGCGAGAAGATTTTGTCACAGTATACCTCAATGCTACCTTGGAAGAAGATGAAACAGTCTACATGAATATCCCAGAGGGATTTAAAGAATGGTGAGTTGAAACTAAACCAGAAATGCTTAGGAGACAAAATATAGATAACTTCTTCAGGGGGGGAAATGATGAGTATATCATGAAACTCAAGAAGTCACCATATGGTTTGAAGCAATCAGCAAGATCATTGTATAATACCATGGCCAGAATTGAAACAGATCCATGTCTATTCACTAGTAATGGCACAATACTTATATTTGTGTGATTTGATGAAATTATGTTCATAGGACCAAAGAAGGAAGAGTTATTAAATATGTTAAAAAGAGGTTTTAAGATTAAAGAATTAGGCAAAGCACAACACATTCTTGGAATGAAAGTTACACAAAAATAAAATGGATCCATTAGACTTGATCAAGATCATTATATCAACACATTATTAAACAAGTACAATATGGAAGATGCTGAAAGTTTTGGAACACCAATGCAATCAACCATCAAATTTCATAAATCCACAGAGGCAGAGATTGAAAAATTCAAGAAAACTGTACCAGACTATAGAGAAGAAATAACATGCTTGAACTATCTGTCACAGTGTACTAGGCCAGATATTACCTAAACTGTAGGAATCATATCTCATTTTCTAGAGAATACTGGATTGAAACATTGGCAAACCTTCCAGAGATTTCTTGTTGGATTGTGGTTCTGCTTCTCTAGGATTTATCATAAATGCTGGTGTCTACAATATTATCACCTGTCATTTACAGGCATTCACCCTCCAATTGGGTATTTCATAGACAACAGTAGAATTCATTGACCCATCCACAGACATTCATATCCAAGCTTCCTTAGTAAAGTGGTTAGTACACTTGACATGGACATAAGAGATGTGGGTTTGATTCCCACAGGACACATATTCTTTTCAGAGTTTCACATTTCTAAGATATTTGAAAGGAACTCACAGCTTGGGTCTTGAATATGTCAAGAGTGACAATGTCAGGGGCGGTCTCTGAAGTGACTTGGCCCTGAAAAGAAAGAGGCTTTTGCCTTCTCTGGCAGACTAGCTTAGGACCAGAATATAGTGTTTCACTCAACACTTGAGGGAGCTGGCAAGCGGGATCTTCCCACTGAACTGCACACAGGCATAATACACCCAAGCTATCTTTGCCTCTAGTCTCTAGCGGGGCTGGTAGGGAACAACCCTACAGGACCTTAGGTCAGAGGAAGAAGAGAAAAGGAGATTCAAGACTGGACTCACCCAAGCTCTAGTTAATCTGGGTAGGCAAGTCAAGGAAGGTAAGCAGGTGGTTTTTATGGATTTAGATATAGGAGAGAGTGCTGGTGGTGAAGGCTGAAGCAGAGCTGAAGTGATCTAGTAAGAATAAACCCCAATAACAAGCTAGAGACAATTGTCTAAGCAGTAATGGAACAGGTTTGGTTTTCTTCAGATCTGGGGAAAACTCTTCTCATGAGAGCCCCAGTGATATATATCCAGAAGGGAGACTCACTCCCTTCCTCAATCTTCTAGCCCACTTTTAAGTGGGCATGTTACTCAACTACGCACAAGTCATGCTTACAATGCCTTGTAAAATTCTCTTTCCAGGTGGTTTCCCCCCTCCCAGTCCTTACACAGAGCACCTCTGAAACACACAGAGAGCCTCTGGGTAGGCCCTTGGCCCCCTGTTGTCTGCTCTCTGCGCTGTCTGGACTATCAGGAGGCTGACAGAAGATTTTAACCTTGTGAGTTATACAGACCCTAGTTGGGCTGAAAATGATTCAAAAAGATCAACTTCTGTATTTACTTATATTCTTGGAAATAATCTGATTTCTTGTAGATCTAAGAAGATATCAGCTGTAAGCTTATCTTCAACTGAAGCATGATACAGAGAATATCTTTCTACAGCTCAAGAAGAAAAATGTATTAGAAAGATTCTTGAAGACACACATACTTACCAAGAATATGCTATATTATTTTCAGGCAACCAAGGAGAAATTAAATTAGCAAGTAACCCAGTATTTCATTCAAGAAAAAAAATGGATTTCCACTAAAACTTTATTAGAGAAGCTTTGAAATACAAAGAGATAGCTTTGGAATATATTCCAACAGCTGAAAAGACAGCAGAAATAATGAACAAGGCTTTAGATAGAGTCAAAAATATAAATTTTGGTATAAAAACCAGACTATTAACTCCTACAGGATTAAGGGGGAGTGTTTAAGGTTTAATCCCTGTAGAAGGGAACTTGTTCTTTGGAGGACATATGGTGTATCAAACCCATCTGGGCACAGGAAAAATTCAGGCCAAAAACAGGCCAAGCCCGCTGGGCTGACCCCAAAGCACACTTGGCCAGCTCTCAAGTGAGCTTGGCACTATACCTAGGGTTCTTGGCACCATTCCAAGCTTTGCCTAGCACACTCCAAAGTTTGGTTGGGCCTGGCTCAAGCCAGGCTTGGCTGAACCCAAGCCAGAGTGCCACACTGGCACTGAATGGTGCTCAACAGGTTCTGTCTGATTTATTACTTAAGATAACCAATGTGAGCCTCTAAATCTGTACATACAACTTCTTTTTTTCATTTTTCCATTGTGATGACATTGGAATCCATAATAGTGGTTTTGGAATCCATACCAGTGGGATTGGGTGCCGCTGAGGTTGAGGCAGAATTGATCCTGACCTGTGAAGAAGTTTTAACAGTCTCAGCCGGTTGATAAAGATTAGAGAAGATGGCAATGAGAAGTTAAGTTCTCACTGGATTGATTCAAGAAGTGGAACAGTGAAAGAATGAACAGAACCAATGATGAAATTACTTGTGTTTAGGCTAATTTTATAGACTAAATACAAGCAGGCTAAAATGTGGTTGAAAGAAAAAGAAAAAAGAATATTCATAATCAATCAAGAAAGGATTTAGAAAAAGAATTCAGAACAGATATAGAGCTTGAGTCAAAGATAGAGGCTACTACACAGGGTTTGAAGACTACAAGGTGTGCCTGGACAATGAAAAACAAACTACTTTCATATTCATGATTCAGTCTAAATGATCTTGAATTGTTTAAAAAAATATTGATAGGAAGGGATAAGAAAAAGAAGGGGTTTCAGGAATGAGTAGGATAGAGAAGAAATTCCAACAACCTGCGGCCAAAAAAAAAAAAAAAAACATCCATCAGGAGGATGATGGAAAAAGAAAGAAAAAAACAGCAACAGACAACTTAATCTTCTTTGGATAAGTGAGTCGGTAGGTGTTGTGCTGATTGGTCAAGTAATTGGGTCTGAGCCAGTGAAGCTTGGCTGTGTGCCAAGATTTGAGGCCCTCCCAGCCTGGCCATTGAAGCCCCCTGGGCACATAACCAAGTCCCCTAGGCATACAACCAAGTCCCAGTGGCACAGAACCAAGAAGGAATTGAGCCTGAACACAGACAGGCTTGATACACCATACCAATGAATCAGATGCCTCTAGTATTCTCAACCAGGATGGGGAAACATGCAATGAGTCATAGTCTGCTGCAATGTCTGCTGAGACAAGTGCAGCAGGAAGCATTCAAAGAAAAAGGAATGCAACAGGATACCAAATCATTCATGATAAGATAAGAATAAAATGTTATGATTGTCCACTTGGAAAAGTCAGAATCTGATATTCTCTAAGCATCAATCATACTATAAATACTTATATTTTTCCCTCAATTTCATTCATTCAATTTCAATCATCCACTCAGTCTTACACACATACACACACTTGACTATCAATTCTCTATACATACTATATAAACCAATTCACTTATTTTATAAATGGTTCATATACCACCTCAATAGATATAACACTGATATCCCCCAGTCTACAATGTTTCATTGCAATAATCATACCATCTACACATCATCCACCCATCTACACAGATAATCTCTCTCAAGTCCAAAGCATAAACCCTCTGATGCTTTCTCTCTCCATTTTTCACCATCAGATGTCGCTACTACCAACCAATCACCCCAACTGCCACTGTCTAACCTAAACATACCATGTACATCTCCAAATTGCATCCAGTTCCCTTGATTCTTTCTAACCCAAGGAGATATTCTCTGATTCAATTGGTGATAGTTTCACTATCAACAATATCTCCATTGCAATTATGGGATCAGAATCCCAATCAAAGGGTCATAATTTTATTGCACATTAGTTGATGTGTTGATGAAGGAATTCACTCATTTGTCATCATTGATTAGGTTGAGCCATATCAAACTCACCTACCCATCAAAAACGCTGGACTTGAGCTGAATTGGTTGCTGCACTTGCAGATCCAAATGATCCATACAAGGGGACAAAAAAAAGAGGGAAGAACAAAAAATTGGGCAATCCTTCAGTCAAAATTCACTCCCATCTCCTGTCTCAGCAGTGACAATGTCTTCTCAAACTTCTCCGGGTCCTACTCAATTTTTGTAAGTGCCTGATTCTTTGAGACCTTTCAGTCAAGTCAACTTAGAATTAATTTTCACTTATCTCAAGGAAGACACAAACTTCACGGCATTATTCAGAAGTGGAAGCCAGACATTCATTAGACCAGCAATGATGAATTGATTGCAAGCATCTGAGAATTTTCCCAGTACATAAACTAGTAAGCCCTGGCCTTCATCAACTTGGAGTCAGATGCGTTAACATTTGGAGAAATAAAAGAATAAGGAAGAAAAGCCAACAATTGAGAAAAAAATATGGGGGCAGGAATTGAGGAAACCAAGGGTTACAATTTTCTTCACCAAAAATGGACACAATCTTTCCATGTTTTGATTTGATGGATTCACTTTTTAAGGATAAAGCTAATATCAGATTTTTTCCATTTTATAGGATTTTTTTGCTTTTTTGCTTCCTTTTGTCATTTCTTCTATAGTTTCAGGTCAATCCAGCTCTTTATCCAAGTGATAGATGATCAAGATGATTGAAGGAATTGGAATTTAATCTTTTCACATATAAAATCATGTGCAGCTGTTGGATTGTATTTAAATAAATAGGTCACTTTTATCCCTCATTACATGACCTCCACTCCTGACTCTCTTATGTAAACATTCATATGCCACCATTGGCCAGTAACCTGCAGTATACTGGGGATTATTGGCTTCTCACCTTATGCTATGCATACCGTACATGTTCCTTCAGAATAAAGAAACCTCCAAAGTTCTCACACTTCATATATAAGAGAATCAGTCTGAGGTGTCCATCTGGTTCATCAAGCAAGGCATATCAGAAATTTAAAGCAGAAATAGAGCAGCAATAAAATTTTGAAAAATAGAGAAGAATAATACAAAAAAATAAGGTTAAAATAGTATTGGGCACCAGGGAAAGTAATTTCTGGGATTTGGAAAAGTGCCATAAAAATTACCCAGGGTCTCTTTTTCCTTTTAAGGCCATTTTCACATGGACAAGTCTCAAGAAGACATCATTGGAAAGGCAGGGGAACTTGTGCAGCTTCATCCTCCTATCTATTTCCAGCACAACAGGCTCTCACCCCATGTCCACTTTTTTCCTCCCACATGTGCACTTTTTTCCTTTCTCAAAGTTGATGTGATAAAGAATAACCAAGAATTTATTTTTTACGTATGGATATTCACTTGAAAAGGATTTCAATTCAAAACACTCCTATAAAAGACAAAAAACCATCCTAAGCACTGACATCCAGGATTCAACTGAGCCCAGAATCATGTTTTCCAAGTGACAGAGCACCGCTGCACAGTAAAGCAGAGAGCTGGGTAATTAGAACTTCTCCAGTTGGATGAGAAGGGAAAAGGAACCTCTGCTTCAGAAAAAGAAACTCATTTCCCTGGAATCAATCAAGAAGTACAAGGGCAAAGGGATTTATTCACTGTTGCATTTCAACTACATCCAGCAGTGCAGCACACCACCCAGATGAGCCAGCATGAACAGAACCCCAGACAGCCCAGCATAGATGAGATTCTAAATGCACAAATGTTTTGTAAATTAATGGTACACTCCAAATGTGGATGAATTAGTGTCAGGGCCCATAAGGGTATACATGAAGCAGGGTTGTTGAGGTACAGTGCCTAGACAGAAATTTTTGGCACTCTAGTTTCTAGCTGCAAAATGGGAAAAAAATATTTTTAAACTTCAATTTTTTTTACACAAATACAATGGGGACTGGCAAAAATGGATCCACAAGCTTAATTTCAAAGTAAACAGAAGAAAAAATAAAAAATGAAACATTTTTTTTTATTTTTTTAAAAATTTTTAATAATTTTTTTAGGCAAAAGGGAAAATGGGGATGGGGTGCGTTAAGGCTTGGAAAGAATGAATACAAAATAAAAAATGAAAAAATGTTAATTTTTTTTTAATTTTTATTCTATTTTTTACTTTTACTTTTACTTTTTTTTTTTTTCACTTACTGTCTTTTCTTGATCTTGAGGTGAAAAATCTACCATCTGGTAGGACCTCCTTCAGCCTGGATGACGTCGGAAATTTTCTTTGGCATGGATTCAATCAGATGGTCCAATGTTGAGGTGGGAAAGTCGTTCCAGGCTTGTTGGAGTGCTTTGTGCATCTCTGGAACCGTCCGGGGCTGGTAGAGCTGTTGAATATTGCTCTTCAAGATGAACCAAATTTTTTCAATGGGGTTCAGGTCGGATGATTGTGCTGGCCATTCAATTTTCCAGATTGAGTTCTTGGCTAGGAATGCTTTGCTGGCGCGAGCGTTGTGAGTTGGTGCGTTGTCTTCCATCAGTGTCAGCTGGTGGTTGGGATAAACTTGAGAAAGAAACGGAAGCAAATGTTTCTTATAAATATTCTCAATAAAGTTGACCGCTTTGCATTGGCCTGGGGGAACAACAACAAACGGGCTGTTCTTATTGCCATAGAAGCTGCCCCACATCATCGTCAATACCCGTCCGCTTTTGAAGGTTGGAACGAGGTTCTTTGCAGCATACTTTGATTGTGAGTCTCTCCTGGCGGCTGTTCTTTCCAATCTCGAAAGACAATTTGTCAGTCCAGAGGATGTTCCTCCATTCATTGACCTTTGTGGTGTTCCATTTGCGTTACAATGCCAAAAGCACATTGCAGAGGTTTTGTAATAGCATAGTTACATGCACAAGACATTGATTACAAGAGGAGGAATTCATTACATAGTAGTACATATGGTGGACAGTCTATAGTGGAAGGGATTACAAGGCACTCATTACAAGAGGAGGAAGTTTATTAGTTGTTATTACATACAGTGGACAGGCTATAGTGGAAGGGAGTACAATTTATTCATTACAAGAGGAGGAATCTATTGTGTAGTAGTACATACAACGGACAGTTACTATGGGTTACAGTGTTGGATGAGTGGCAGGCGGGAATATTAATGGTGGCAGGGGGGTGGAAGGATGGATGGGAGGAGAGGCCCAGACCCCCAAATCCTGGACAGAGATTGTATGGAGGCAGCTTATCAGTCCGCATATTAATTTATGCAGGCACATGCAGGGCTTCGCAGCCTTTATTGCATCATGCATGGAATGTTTGGTGGCAATGCAGAGGCTGCATAGCAATATATGCAGTCGTCTGCAGGGCTTCACAGCCTTTATTGCATCGTGCATGGAATGTTTGGTGGCAGTGCAGCAATATATGCGCAATATATGCAAGTGGCTGCAGGGCTGCACAGCATTTATTGCATCGTGCATGGAATGTTTGGTGGCAATGCAGCTACAGCACAGCAATATATGCGAGTGGCTGCAGGGCTTGCACAGCCCTTGTTCAATTATGCATGGAAGAATCTGGATTGTGGCTTGGGCGATATGGCAACAGATCACATGATGCTGTGCAGACGAGATCCCCTGCAGAAAG
>SMGU01007649.1:0-15485 GCA_004348175.1 Puccinia novopanici
GGAATTTTTGGTACTTTTTCAAAAGTTGATCAAACTGTGCCAAACTGAGCATCCTGAGCAAAAAAAAAAATGTGCCAAACTGAGCAAAAATCATTGGAGAATGTTTTTCTGAGTTTTTATTTTGCGGGCCTTCAAGGCCGGTGGCCTTTGACGGGCCTGATCCGGGCCTGACCCAAAGCACATTGGGCCAACATCAAAGGGGTGTTCAGGAAAAGCTCATGATCTCCAAGGCAGGTCCAATGTGCTTTTGGGCCAGGCCCGGATCAGGCCCGTCTAAGGCCCGGATCAGGCCCTCTAAGGCCCGCCGGGCCTTCCAGGCCCGCAAAATAAAACATCAGCAAAACATTCTCCAATGATTTTTGCTCAGTTTGGCACTTTTTTTTTTGGCTGAGGATGCTCAGTTTGGCACAGTTTGATCAACTTTTGAAAAAGTACCAAATTCCCCCCGCCAATTTTCAAAATTCCCCTTGGGGGAAATTTAAGATGTTTGTAGTGTGTGCCTCTAGAGTGGCAAAAGGACACAAGATTGGTTGTAAAGTATGTGTATTTCTGAGAAGAAAGAACAAAACAATACAGGGCTAAAGAAAACTCTTTGGCTCAAGACTCTACTCAAAAGAGGAGGAGCTCATGCTCTTACTCAACTCAAGACAAGGAGACTCTACTCAGAAAGAGGAGGAGCTAGCTGGAGTGACAGCCTCCTCTGGATATAATCAGCAGAGGGTCTTGGTCAGAGCAAAGCTCTTTCTTGAAGACCAAGTCCTGATTTTTAGGCACAGAGTGCACAAGGATCTTTAAGAGGAAACCTATGTGGTTTTTTTGATGGAGAAAACCACAGAAAACCAAGAGAGAAAGTTTAGAGAGGGAGAAGAAACAGGTGAGTAGTAGTGGAGTGGTTCAGAGAACCAATCCTGAGGCCAGAAAGAAAGAGAGAAAAGATAACTAGGCAAATGACTTACTGATAGGTTGTGATGACACTGGTGAGTGGGAAAACTTCTATGAGTGAGGGATTTGTTGGTCCTGGGTGATCTGATGTGGTTCTGGTTGGTTCTGGCCTGAGGTTGAGAATTTTCACTGAGTTCTATTTTAGAACTGGGTGAGCTTCAAATTGAATATTATTCAATATGGTGAATCAAACTTAGAAATCACTACTCATCAACCTTGAAAATAACAGGCATGCCACATCATTACATCACACCTCAAATATTGTACATACGTAGAAAATATGGAGAACTTATGGTGAGGTTTGTTTGAAAATAACAGGCATGCCACATCATTACATCACACCTCAAATATTGTACATATGTAGAAAAATATGGAGAAACTTATGGTGAGGTTTGTTTTTTATTCTAAAAAACTCTATGAAAGAGAAAATTGAGGAATTATAATATTATATCTACAATTGAAGACTTTTGGACAGTCCTACTGTCTCTAAGGCTGACAGTGAAGGGAGTTGTGCTCAGGTGGAATTGAACCAAAGGCCTTTTGTGAAAGATGAAACCAATTATATATATTGCAATGAGATAAGGTAGTATATAAAGTTTATAAGGGTTTATACGGGTAATATTTTCAGGATACTAAAAGTTTGATGAGTTGTGATCAGTGCCCATAAGAGTGGATGATGGGATGATGAGATACAAATGGCAGGCCAGAGGACTCCTTATATAGTAAAAAATATGGAGATTTCACAAGTTTACATGTCACAGAATAAACGCAGATTAGGAGGCATGGAATGTTCTCTCACTCACAATGGAACAAAATAGAATGAAATAGACTGAAATAGAACTATCAAAATGAATAAAAATAGGAGGTGCATAAAAGATAATGAATAAGAAGAAAATGAATAAAATGGGTGGAAAATTGTATGCAATATGCATATGGACTGTGAGAGTCTGGGAAAAATAAGAAATCCAAGAAAGGGCTGAAATCCATGTATCTTCCAATCCGTCAGAGATATGAAGGTGGTTCCAGTGGGTGACTAGGGGTTATTTTGTCCGTGAAGTCCATTTTTGAGGTTATTTTTGTTTTATCTTGAATGTTTACTGAATAAAGTGTAAAATTTTAATTTTTCCCTGAAACACAGGAAAATAGACCACACCACAGACTCACTGATGACCAGTTCAAGCAAGTCAAAAACCTTTCCCTCTCTGGCGTCAAACCATCGGATATCCTGAATATCATGAAAAATATTCAGCCAGAAGATGCCCCATTGCTAGCTACCAAGATCATAATTTATGTCGCCAAAAGAAGCACTAACCAAGAAGCCCGCTGTGGTGTTCTATTTGCGTTGCAATGCCAAAAGCACATTTCATAGGTGTTGTGATAGCATAGGTATAGGCACAAGACATTCATTACAAGAGGAGGAAGGTATACTATAGTAGTACATACAATGGACAGGCTACATATTACATGGGGATGGAGAGTTCATCATGGCGGGTATGGTGCAATGGTAGAGCAACCTCATCAACGATAAGTGACGGGTCATCCAGGATGTGGAAGGTTGAAGGTTCAACCCTTCCTGTGTGCACTAAAACTTTTGCTTAGACCACCAATTAGGGGGCTAAGAGTTTATGTGACAGGTAGGACGCGTCTGGACATATTACTGACAAGTTTATTTGGAATGTTCCAGAATAGGCTTGTAAGCAGTATGGGCCAAGTTGTGGGCAAGAATTGGGGTTCTGTTGGACTTGTGGTTGGAATGATCATTTAGAATGTTCCACCATTTCCTAGGACAAAATTTGAGGCAGAGTTGTGGTTGAGAATTGGTGGTCCATGGCTGGTTCTGCTGGACTTGTGGTTGGAATGAGCATTTGGAATGTTCTGGCACATGCTGGTACACCCAAACAATGACATCATGCTGTGCTGAACCACAAGCTGGCCAAGAGCAAGTCCTCTGCAGAAATCCCCCACTCTGCAATATAAAAGGAGGGCCTCTCCCAGCCAGATTCCCTTTCCCCACCAACTCAGAGGAGCCTGTCCTGATCTACCAGTTAGTAGCGTTTAGTTAGTGGTTAGTTAGTATTAGTAGTCTAGTTACAAGATTTTGCCCTGTAAGGGTGAGTGGTAGTGGTTATTAGAGTAACAGTTTCATCTATAAGGCTTGAGTAAGGGTATTACAACAGTATAACAATTATTAGTACATTAGTAACAACCATTAGTAGTAATAGAGAAGGGATAGTAGTAGTAGTAGTATCAACAAATTTAGTAGGTTACAAGTGGTTTAAGGGATTCAACAACAGTATAGTAGGAAATTAGGCATCAACAACTTCGTCAGAAACAGTCCATTATTAGTATAACATTAGCTAGTGGTGGCATCTATAGTCTGTAGTGTAGTAGGATTATTAGTATTAGTATTAGGCTTGAGGTTATCCTTTCACATAAATCAATCCCACTGGATTATTTATCCATCATAAGAAGTTGTATTAGGTCTGCAAGAGTGTTTTTTAGGGTGATCTAGGTCTGATAGAGGCTACTATACATAGTAACTCTGTCTTGTAATCTGCCATCTTTATTTAAATATTGATTCAAGATTCCGTATATTTGTGTAGTACTATTAGAGGGGCAGGTCTTTCAAACCACCCATAAGTTGTAATAGCTTTTACCTAGTTAAGCAATTGATATCCCCCTCAGAGGATCTTTACCAAATATTATTATTTGTCCCACAGGAGTCCCACACCGCCAAGGCCTGAGTCCAATAGTCCACCTCAACAACCAGCTAGTTTTCTCTGAATACACAACTCAAACAATGGTGGATGAAGAAGGAAATCTCAAGGCAATTTTCTTTGCTCACTCACTCACCCTCAAATTGCTTTCTCACTACCACTCTATCCTCTTTCTCAATTGCACATACAAGACCAGCAAATACAACATTCCACTTCTACACATTGCCGATGTCAGTGGAGATAACGACTCTTTCAGTGCTGCATTCTGCTTGGCTGCTTCAGAAACTCACACCTACTATGAATGGGCTCTCAAAACTCTCCAATCCTTCCTCACTTCAAACCACATTCCCCCTCCTGAAGTCATGATCACTGACTGCAAGCTAGCCCTCATGAATGCCATCTCCAGAATATTTCCCAACACCAAAAACATGCTTTGCACCTGGCACATTGAGAATAACTTAGTTTCTAACTCCTCAAAACTTATCAAGGATCCAATTCTGGAAGACTGGATTCTCAGAAGCTGGTCATATCTCCTCTGTCAGCCTCTATGCTACTAACCAAGTGTTTAAGAGCACTGGTTGTGCTATGAGTGATTGATTGATTGGTGATTTGGTACGTGTAAGGGTTATTTCCTATAAATAATAATTTATAAAAGATAATTAGCTTCAAGTATTTAAATCTTGCAAAGCTTTTCTTCTCAACCTTTTCAGGGAGGGAAATCCCGTAAGTATACGTGGATTCTTCCTGCTGAGACAGTCAGGGAATATTCTTGAGCTTGTAAGTGGCTGGCACTTACGTGGTTGGGCCTTTATAGGTGTTGGAGTGCAACTAACAACTGGTGGTAGTAGTTCAGATGCGCTTCAAGACTTATATAAGTCACTACAAGTGGATTCAGGCAGACAGAATTGGTGATGTTGGTAGTGGAGGGTTGATCCAGTAGCAAGAACACTAATTATGTCTGTTGGGATAATTTTTAAACTGTCTTGGTGGAGAGTTATAATAATATCTGGTGGCTGAATGCGCTTTCTGGGTGACTGGTAGGCTTGGGGGAAATTACCAGAGGAAGCTGGTGCTTAAATATTCTAACAAGACACTCAGAAGCGCCCAATAACTTCATTAAGGGACATTTGAGGCGCACTGGAATCAAGATCAGCAAATGTTAATCCCTTGGATTATTCTAAGGTTAATATTAACAGATCAATGATGTTAATTTACTTTAAATTAAAGTACAAATCATTGATGCTGTTAAAGTTAACAAATTAATTGTTATCTCCTTCCAGGCAGCGCTCAAAATTAATGATGGTAATTAACTTTTAATTAATACACATCTTTTTGATGTGAATAAAGTTGATAACAACTTATTATCTCCTTCCTTTTGGCGCTCAATTTAATGATTTTAATTAACTTCCACTTAATGCACATCATTTGATGGGAATAAGATTGATAATAAATTATTAAATCCTTCCTGGTGACGCCTCATTATGGAATACAGATCAAATGATGGGCTTATGGTTTAAATAATTAATTATTATTAATTATAATATTTATAAGCATAGTTGAGGCGCATATTTTGTAATTTAAGTTATTTTATGTTATATTTTACGGCTAGAATAATAAATAAAATAATGTAAAATAAAATATAAAATAATATGACAAAATGTGCGTAGACAGAACAAAACCTGGCAAAACTAAACAGAACCTTTTGAGGTCAGACAAAATAGGCAAGACCTATTATAATAATTTATAATTAAGGTGTTAAAGTTATTTGAGTTCTAGTACTGTCTTAGTCATGTAATTTACTTATTGAGTTACGTGTATTATATTAATTGTACTGTGTTTATTCTTATAAGGTACAGTACAAGTAATATAATATTAAATATTAATATTTTAACAACTTATTACATAATTTAACAACATTAATTATGTAATATTATCTTGTAATTACTTGGGAAATATCAGGTATGTTGATATGGTATGTCAGGTATGGTGATATTACCTCTGTAGTTGACATCCTCAGGCTCCCAACAATCTCTGAATTCAACTCTCACTGGAATAACATGAGGTTTTTGTATCCCCCATCTTTATATCTTATGTTGAAAAGACTTGGATTCCCCGTTCTCCCTCTTTTTCTGATGCTTGGTCCAAGAAGATTACCCACTTTGACCACCACATGTCTTCTAGAATTGAATCCTCTCACAAATACATCAAAAACCACCTGCTCTCATCAAATGCCAATTTCCCAGAATTCATCAAGCTCATCACCCTTGCCCTCAAGTCTCAGCATCACAAAATAACTTCATGGTTCCACCAACAGAAGATTACCACCCTCAGAGACATTGGCAAGATTTTCTCCTCGTGTCTTGGTAAAGTCACCCACTTTGCTCTCCAGCATGCTCAGAATAACTTCAATAGGCTCAAACAAGATCCACAAGGTGGGATGTGCAACAGATGCCACACAATACGAACGGGAATTCCATTTAAGCATAGGATTTTGGACATTCTTAAAAAGGCCAGAAAGTGGAGCCACGGGAATTCCATAGTCAATGGCATATTATTGTACGTTTTTTCATCCTTTTTTATGTTCCTTTTAGCCTATTTTATCTTCCTTTCCCCTGGGGTCATTATCCCCTTTTCATCTTCCTTCCCCTTTTTTTTTCCTTTGTTTCCCCTTTTTTCCATCTTTTTCCCATTTTTTTCACTTTCTGGGGGCTGTGTATCTCCAAAATTAAGGTTAATAATTTGAGGTGAGTCCTTTCCCCTTGCTTTGAATTTTTCCTTCAGAAAAAAGGGGTTCGCAGTTTCAAAATTTAATGTGCAGTGGTTTTTTTGGAGGTTCCAAACAGGGGGTCACGGATTCAAAAATTGCCTCCTGGCGGAATAAATGGGGGTTGCAGTGTAAGACTCAAAATGTGTTGTGAAAACCTTTTGCTGAATTGAGAAGGGGATAGATGAGTTGCAAGCTCTGCCCTTCTATGCTATCAGAAAACAAGACCACCAAGATCACTTGGCAGTTTAATTACTGTGATAGAGATGGTCTGGTTTGAGATGGCTGTGGACCAAGTGAGATCTTATATATGAGAGTGAGTGAAGGTTGATGATGATGATGAGATGAGATGATGATGATGGTGTTGAGTGTGGATGAGGAGTGTTAAGTGATGAGGAGTGATATTATAGAAGGGGCTAATAATATAGAGTGACCAGATAGAAAGTGTTTATAGGGGATAAAGACTAATAAGGGTGTAAATAAAATCTGATGCCAGAATCTGGTGAGGAAGGGGGAATGACAAAAAAGTTACAGGCTTATATAGACAACAATGAGGGATTTTGGCTGGCCTGGTTGCACAGCATTGAGGGAATTTAGCCAGAATGAGTGATTTGTGCTGGCCTGGAAAAGCCATGGGACACAATGGAACAACCAAAACTGAACTAAAATGCACAGCCATCAGGTCATGTGCCTGCAAAGCCTGTCAAAAAGTGAGTTCATAGAAGGAAAATCCACTAGAATAGCTCAGATCTTGCATGAGGTGATGATGCACAGCCACATACAGACTAAATTAGTTCAGATCTTGGATAATCCGCTAAATTAGACTTAGACAACCTTGGCACAAGCTCATAGCTGGCGGCAAAATAATAAAGCGGGAATCGAACTGCAGGTGACACAAGCGTCAGTCTTGCAAATTTGGAGCAATTTCCACTTCGACCAGAAGACTTTTGATACTTCTGTCGTATATGTGTAATTGATCTATTTGCAACGTTCTCACACAAAATTAGCTGTCTCGCAGCTACTACCTTGCTTCCAACGGACTAGCGATGGATTGAAGCCAACAAAGGGGACAAAAATGTCCTCTCCTTGCTTCTCTTGCAAGTGCAGGGGTGCAAGGGGACTTAATGCTTTTTCAGCATGGGAGCTGTGGGAGCCTCACTTGAGGTAGGTGCTGGTCATGGATGACAGCTGGACCATGAGGGACCGAGGGCCAACTGCAAAATCAGATGCTGTCAAAATTTTGGTTGCAACCTTGGCGGCCCGAGGGTCGAACCGCGGTCATCCCACCTCTAGACAGTCGAATTGTCGGAGTTGAGGACATCATGTTGGCCTGACCATCCGGAGGGCCCAAAAGTTCTTTTGCCATGTAGCAGCCAATGGCGGTTCCTGTCAACACCCGGAACCTTTGGCAGCGCTTGTAGCGGCTCCACTAGAGGCCAAAAAACCAGTGCGGGCCGCCAAACCTGACTACAGGTCAGGCGATAGCAGCTCTGCTAGAGATGCTCTTATCTATTGAACTACAAGCAACTGCGGCAAAACCTAACCACCAGAAGATGCGGGGTAGATGATAGTTTGAGTTTGAACAGCAGTCACGTGTGCAAACCCTAACCTAAATGATGATCTTAAATACGCTTCCATTTCTCCCAGTTGTATTTCTTTTCTTCATCTCATTTATTTGTTTTCACTCGTGCTCAATCAATCTCAATCAATCAACCCTTCAGCTTCGTCTCCAGGTATGCCGACCTTGTATTTCATTCTCACTTTCATCTCATCCCTTCATGTTCTAGTCTCATCATTTCATCATCTTCATTCCAGGTGTGCCTCTCTCAAAGTCTACTAGACTTCTCGTCGTGTCGTCTAACAACTCACATTGGATAAATGGAAAGCAAGATACCCCGCCTCCCTATAGTCCGCCTCAATCAGAATATCTAGTAATTGCAGGAGAGGGCGCGAACTCGGTCAAGGCAGGGTCCAGCGATGCAACGCAAAGCCAAGTGTACGGCTAGCTTAGTAACCCTTCTACAACTTTCGACTTTACTCACGACAGCCATCCGGACAAGCGGAAATTATTCCTTGATGAGTGACCCATGGTCTTCTGGTTCCTCGTTCACATTGATTGACTCTTCTGTCCTCCATCGAAAAGGAGATTGTAAAGTGGCAGAGAGGTAAAACTGGAAAGAAAAGTTGTCCAGAATATATTCCGCTCGGGTGGAAGCATTTTACAGGGTATTTACATCAAGGGAGCGATGGGCATAGAAGCATTTATAAGTCAAGAAAAAGAAGCACAGTTTTGTGACATTGAAATGAGAAAATGTCTTTGATGAATGATCTTCGCAGCCATACGACGGAAGGGTGCGCAGAAGTATGTAGAAGACGAAACAAAACCATCCATCCTTCTGCAAAAAGTTGAATGTGAAATGTTTTCATCAGCGGACGATTTAGTTCCCAGGCTGAACTTTACATTTTATATTAAGATCCGCCTCAGGGATGTTGAGAAATATGGTCGATTCGCTAGGAGGGGGTGGAGGTGAATCCCGCTTGAGCAATCTCTTGTGCGGGTTGACGGGCGTCTGTGCGAGGTGTTCAAATGGTTAGTTCGAGCCGGTTTGGTGTGTGGCGCTAGACCAGATGACGAAGAAAACTACTGACAGGAGTCCAATTGGAGTCGCAACAATAATTGTTTGCTGCGTTCGTGCCTACACAATTGTAACCTGGTGCGGTGGCTAGGCTCGGGCGGTGGGCCCATTTAACTATAAGTCCGAATGGATGATGGGGACATTCTTATTAGTTAAAACGACTATGACATAGAGTGCTGAGGAGGTTGGATGAGAGATCGTGACGCACTTTGGAAATTCTTTGGATTATCGGCCATCCTTGCCCCACAGTAAGCCCTGCTGAAGTTGGGCTCGGCACAATTGAAGTAAATGCCTTGTTCGTCTTTTTGCGGGGGTCAACCAGAGGAGCGGGCTTTTTTGCCTTTTCGCTACGGCAGATCCGAAGGCGACCAAGGCGAATAGAAAAATGAACTTCATGGTGAGCTGTGAATGCGTACAATCAAGAGAGAGAGGAGTTAGCATTGAGAAAGCTAGTATTCAAGGCGCAATGAAAGTCAATCGGAAAACGTACATGTAGTTATTCGGGTTGGTAAAACGTAATGTGGACACTAGCTATGTACTGGAAATGGAAGAGGTTGGCTGGTTTGACTGGTGCTGGTAGGATGAAGGACGATAGCTGGGCATGGTGGCTGCTTTTATAAGCACCAAGCCTGGTGGCAGCGATGCATTGCTGGGTGGAGAAGGTGTGGTGCCGACAAGAGTATTTAGCCTGGTCGCACGGGTATCAGCCACTCGCAACCGGTCGGCAACTCCGCAAGTCACTGAATGGCAGGGGGCAGAGAACTGGAAGGCATGCCACCAGTGTCCATGGGGAAAGCCCCTGCCAGAGAGAATCTCCGCCACCTTCCGTTTCCTGTCAGCTTTCCCGTCATCCTTTCCAGCTTCCCGGTCATCTTGCTTCCTTTTTTCTTGATACACAGTAGAGAACGCAGAGACATTCCACGATGTCCATGGACACGGAAGGGGCTGCAGGCCGCTACTCGTCACGCCGTAAACGCCTCATCTGGTGACGCAAGGAGCAGTAACAGAATCATCGACTTTCTGCCCGCAACCACAAATAATAAATTTTTACGCGTCGCGTCTCTTTCGTATCACCACTTCCCCCGCTCAAGCAGAAAGTTCCCCCCCCCCCCTTCCCTGGACAGTCAATGTCCCATCCCCCTCGCCCCCCTGACCCACATCGGCTCCCGCCCGCGCCGAACATAGAAGACGAGTCCATGCTGGAGGACACCGGCCTGCCGCTCCCCCGAAACCAACCTCTCGCCCGCCGTCATCGAGTCTGCATATCCTACTGAGCAAGCTCCTCGGCGACCAGTCAACCAGAGGGCCCAATGGCTCAGTCGTCCTCGACGGGAGCCTTGTCGAGGACATTTTGGAGCTGTCTGCCAATTCCGAGCGTCAAATTCGTCGACTGGAGGAAACCATTGACCAACTCAATGCCAAGGTCGACCCGGTTATTCGCCGCCTGTCCGAGTTGGAGTCGCGTCTAGCCTCCGATCACCCCCTCAAGCGTCGAAGAAATCCTTCGCGGCCGCCACTGCCCCCAATCGCGTCGAAGGAGTCCCCACTCCCCCATGCGGCCCCCCTCCCATGCGTCTCTTGCGTCGTTGAAACCTAAAAGAGTCATCATCCACTCCAACCCCGCTAACACGACGTTGAAGGAAGTTCCAAGGGCGCCATTGTTCAGAAAGCTAATGAAACTCTGCTCAAGCTCAATGCAAAGGTCGACAGGGAAATCATTGCCATCAGAGGCGTCAGCATGCTCCCGTCAGGGATGTATCTTTCTACACCAAGAATCGCAGCCAGCAGAAATGGCTGATGGAAAACAAGCATGTGTGGTCCAAGGAGGTCCATCCTGACCTTGAAGCGACACCTGGCACTTTCCCAGTCATGGCCCACGGAGTCCAAAAACCTTTGATGTCCTTAATCCAGCAAACCTCTCATTGCTAGCATCGGAGAATAATTTCCAAGCTACTGATCTCGCCCGTGTTCGGTGGATGGGTTCCAATGAACCATCAGGCAAACAAGCCGGCTCGATTATCCTGTCTTTCACCAGTTGTGAACTCGCTCTCCGGATTGAGAAGTCAGGTCTCTTCCTCAACTATGATTTCCATCGTACTGAACGCTTCAAACCCGCCCACCTCAATGTTTCAACTGCCTACGCATGGGCCATTTTGGGAAATGGTGCCGCGAGACTGCCAAGTGCGCCAAATGTGCTGACAGTCACCAGACAAATGAATGCCCTGAAGGCATTGGAGGAGTTAAAACTTGTGTCTTGTGCAAGGAAGGCCTGAAGAACAAAATCGAGGGTGTCTCCGATATCAACCACACACCATTCAATGTCCTGTGCCCTTTCAAGAGGACTTGGCTTGAAAAACGACGCATCCCACTCCAATGATAGCTACAACCTCTGTAACCTCCGATCATCCCCCACTCCTGCCCAATCACCCACGCTCCCTCCCTCTCTGCATCTGGCTGCCGACGCAACTGCCGCCGACGCCAATACCCCGTCTCTCCTGCATCAGCTTTCTTTTCTTCAACTCAATTGTCATGTGTCCAAGTCGGTCACTTCCTCTGTCTTACATTCCTCACACCAGTTTGACTTTCTCATCCTTCAAGAACCCTGGGTTAATCCCTTTGATCTCTCTCCTCCTCAACACCCGGACTGGACATCATTTGTCTCATTCGAGCACACCCGACCACATGGCAAGAACGACACAAATCAGTCATTTACATCAAAAAATCAATTCCCTCATCCTACATACGCCTCCTTGAAGGGGGTTCACAATTGTTAGTAGGGGTTGAGCTTACGTTCCCCCTCTAGAAGCCCTTTTCTATTCTCAACGTCTACAATCCCCTCCAGCCTTTCAGGCTGTCGAGGAATTGGAGTCCTGGCTAACTCGCTTCAATTCAAGGCAGGTGCCCATGCTGGTCTGCATGGACTCCAATCTCCACCACAGGCACTGGAATCCCCCTGGTGTTGCAAAAAAGGAGCCTCAGGTGGTTAAGATGATAAGTTACTTTTCACGCTATGGTTTTCGCCTTGCCTCCCCAAGCATATCCCCACATTTTTCTCCAGTAAAGGACGAGGGATGGCTATTGATCTGATATGGGCTAATTTTTTAGGATCCAGGCTGGTCCAGGACGTGACGATATCGAGCGAGAACTCTGGGTCCGATCATCAAGCCCTCATCGGCCGCCTCGACGTCAAAAAACCCTCACCTCAATTCCGCTGGGCTCTCCCGGACTGGACCAAGGTCGACAATGCCAGGGTCTGCTCCAAACTGGCTAAGTCCCTCTCCCCTCTACTTCAGTCCTCTCTATCGGTGGATGCTCAGGCATCCTTGCTGACGGACTCAATTAAGGACGCTCAGGATTCCCTTTGTAGGCGGGTTTGTATCTGCGGTGACAGACGGAAATCGTGGTGGTGCAAAACCACCCTGGACCCGGTCCTCAGGTCTCGCAACCGTGCCCGGCGCTGGATGATTCTCGCTAAGTCCCCTGAAGCTATCCAGTGTTATAAAGACTGGAACACATACTTTCTCTCATTAGTTGCTTCCTTGAAACAGGCAAGTTGGTGTCGGCTCCTGGAGGACCCTGGGGAGGGGGACTTGTATAAGGTCCTTCGCTACTCCAAAAGGTCTGCCAGCGGGGGTATCCTCCCTTTGCGTGATCTGGCAGGAAACTTGGTTCATAATAAAGAGGATCAGGCTAAGTTGCTGTTTGAAGGGACATCCATTTCGCAGCCGCCAATAGACCTCACTGACGTCCCACCGCGCTCGGATTACAGATTTGTTAGTTACCCGAAGGTCACCCCTCTGAAATAAGCGCCATAATCCAAAAGTTGCGACTGAAGAAGGCTGCTGGGATCGATGGTGTTACAAATGAGATAATTAAGTCCCTGTCCAATACCCTCTGCCCTGCTCTGGTGATGGTTTTCAATTCCGTCCTGCTGACCAGCCATTTTCCTGATCCCTGGAAAAGGGCGGTGACAGCCATCATCCGGAAGCAAGGGAAACCGGATTACACCAACCCTTCGGCATACCGACCAATTGCCTTGCTCAGCACGGTTGGGAAGATGTTCGAGCTCCTCCTTGCCAGAAGACTCACGGCGTGGCCGAGGAGTCTGGCATCCTAGCAGAGGGCCACTTTGGTGGCCGCAAGGGGTCAGGGACCGAAGATGCGCTATACGCTCTGGAACACTGGATAAAAGCCAAATGGCGCGAAGGGAAGTTGGTTGTTGGCTTGTTCCTCGATGTCAAATCAGCATACCCTTCTGTTCACCCCATCAGGTTGACCCACTACCTTTCCCAATCAGGATGCCCTACTTACCTGGTCCTCATAATCGACTCCTTCTTGAAGGCTAGATCAACCACCATCCGACTGGACGACTTTGTTTCTCGGCCTTCGACATTGAAATTGGTCTACCGCAAGGCTCCCCCCTATCGGTGATCCTATACATCCTGTATAACAACTCATTGCTGAACTACAACTTCTCGGTCTCTGATGATACAGTTTCGTTAGGCTACGTGGATGATGTGGTGCATCTGGTTGCCGCAGACTCCTTGGAGGTAGCTAAAGCCGGTCTCGACAAAGAAGGCCGTAGATCACTAGCCTGGGGTCTGTCGCATGGCGCGATTTTTGATCACGCCAAGGCACAATTCATGGTTTCACCAAAGGCAGGCTATCGGGCGGCTCTTTCAATTTCGGTACCCAAATGCTGGAGCGGCTCATGAAGTCAAGTGGCTGGGTGTCTGGCTAGACCCCAAACTCAACTTCAATCGGCACTTCAGGGCCCTCGAGGAAAAGACCACCAGAACACTCACCCAGCTAAGCATTTTTGGTAATTCTAGACGTGGGGCCACCGAGTCTAATAGAGCAGTATTGATGAAGATGGTGCTCTTCCCCCGGATTACCTATGGTGCCGCTGTCTGGGCAACAAAGGAGATCCAGGGAAAGATCACCAGGCTTGCTAACAAAGTGAATCGACTCGCCGGCATATACGTGCTGGGGTCTTCAAATCCACCTCGAATACTTTCATTTCTAACCGGTCGCCTGTTCCCCATTTCGAGGACGCTGTAGTAAAGTCCTGTTTTTCTTCTTTTACCGGAAGTTGATTTTCCTCAAGACTAACAATGTAGTCCGAGATCTTGTTCTGTCTAGCAGGTGTGTTAGCTCGGGCCGCCTCCGAGATTCAGCGGCCACGACTCTAGCGGCGGAGAAGCTTGATGTGGCGATGGGCCTTAACCCTGAGCTCATCAGGCTCTCTTTCCGTTTTGAGTCTCAATCTACAGACAGGGTGTCCTACCTCAACTTAGCGACCTCGAAGGAGGAGGCCATACTCGCTGTTAAGTCCCTCCTCGCAGTTCATGACTCTCTTCCTTCCTCAATCTCAATCTTCTGCGATGGCTCCTTCTCCCCAGACAAAGGGGGAGCTGGGCAGCTTTCTGCCCATCCAGAAACACCTTTCTGGCCTACTCTATCCCCCCGGACACTGTCAGCTCTAATCACGAATGTGAAGCCCTAGGCTTGGTGGCGGCCTTGCAGATGGTTGGAGTGTATACCCCTGCGTCGTCAATCACACATGTCTTCATATTTATTGACAACAAGGGTCATCTTGCGTTCTCAAAAACCCGGAGGCCCCCCAGCCATGTCAAGCTGTTTTTCAATTTACCGCAGGCTTATTGGAATCTCTCCCCTGGGAGTCCATTTGTCCTTAGTGTGGTGTCCGGGACACAGTGATATTTTGGGCAACGAAATGGCCGATCAACTGGCTAAGGCAGCGGTGGAGGATGAGACTACCCCGGCATTTCCGCTGAAAGGAAACTTCAAGAAGATTGCCAGGTTATCTGGAGGCGGCGCCTTGAGACCTGCGGGGCGCCCGGCTATGATTCCCATCCGCTTTAGCTCTTTGATTAACCAGTTGGATTCAGGTCATTGTGCGCTGAATAAATTCCTCTTTCGAATCCATAGACACGTCGATCCTCTTTGCCCCGCTGTGGGAGCTTGGAGACGGTTCAACATTTGTTGAATTTCTGCCCTGCGCTGCAAACGCCCCGCAAGCAACTCCGTCAAGATTTACGCAAGGCCAAAGTTCGATTCAATGCAAACCGTCTCGACCGAACGCTCAGAATTTGCGAGGCAGGCCCCGCCCTCGCGGATTTCCTCCTCGACTCTCATCGATTTCAATTCCTGGCTTGAGTTTCCATCCTGGTTTCTCACCTTGACGGTTTTCTTTTGCTACCTTTGTATTCTCTCTTCTTTTTGTTCCTTTTTTTTTTTTTTCTTTTCTTTTCTCTCCTGTCATACTCTTTATTATCGTCTGACTGTTTTGTAGTCTCACTATCATGTGTTTCCTCTTACTCTCCTGATTGGTTGTTGTCCCTTGATGATTGCTCCTAGATTCATAGTGCGCAATGCCATGTGCCAAACTTGCACTTTAAAAAA
>SMGU01007650.1:0-16809 GCA_004348175.1 Puccinia novopanici
GTTCCAAAGTCAATATTGCAGTCATAATCTGGTAATCTGAAGGCATTTCCTGTAATTGCTGCTGGTGAGAGAGGATGGGGAGGCCATGAATTGGGTCAATGTAACTGAATAAACCATATGTCATTTTGTTTCTGTCTGGATCCTGGTGTGGAAGGTTGTAGAAATCATTGGTTGTAACTGCAACATTGGTGAAAATGGGCTGTGAGTCATTTTTGAGACTACGCTAGTCCAGACATTTCGGGGAAGGATATCAGCTTTATGCTTCAAGTGTTACTTGGGGGATGTGAAAATGAGTCGAGTGTTTAAGCACCAAGACAGAAAGTAGTCGCTTTTAACTGAAAATAATAAAACGAGGAGATAGCTGCTGGTTGCAAATAGGTAGCAGCAAGCCGGTTTTTATGTTGATGGCCACTAGCAGCAGTGAGCTGGTACTATGACAGGCTATCAGCAACAGTACCAGCTTCGTCGCTACCTTTCTTCGGTGAGCTAATTTTACTCCTGCAACCGAGGTGGTACTCCTACTGATGGTGACTAGCAGCAGTGCCGGCTCGCTGCTACCCTCCTGAAGCCAGCTGGTAACTGTTGCTATTCATTATCAGCAGGAGTCCTCGCTTCAGGCAGGTAGCAGCGTTGCTTTCAACCCATGTTAACTGTGTGAAGTGCAACCCATCTTACCTTGGACACACCCTGCAACCAAGTCGAGTTTTCTGGCACTGCCAGATCTCCTTTTCCCTGGCTTTGTTGCCCGCAGGTGTTGCTACATACTTGATGCTTTCCATTAATCAGAAAAAAAAAAAACAGTATCCAGCCTTGTATAAGGTGTTACGAGTGTACCCTCAGCAGCCTTCTGAACCCATCCCCAGAATTTCCATACAATTCTTTTTTTCACTATAAATGTGGAGACATTCAAAATTATTAGTCCATCAAAATAGAAAGGTTGAAATTTCATAATTCATAATGCGGTTCTTGTGGTTCTGAACCACCACAACTCGACTCCAAGTGCAACAACGAGAACCAACTCCATTTTGCAGCATAACTAATCCAGATCCAGTTGGGTTGATCTGGTGTGATAATCTCACTGTGAAGCTGAAGCGAAAAATAGACAGGCAGCTTTTGGGGGGTATGTAGCCGACAGGAAGAGTTGGATCAGACGGAGACCAGAAGTTCCAACCTTTTTTTTTGTTCTTGAATTTTCAGACAAGAAGGGAGTTTTTCTGAGTTGATGATCTAAATTATGAGTGTGTAGATGGCCATAGTCTATGATGGGGTTTATGACGTCATGCGACTTCCGGGCCAGGAGTAGATCAAGGGAGAGAGTTGGGCGGGCAGCGGCAGACAGACTGGCGAAGAACCACAGCGAAGAGATGGCCTCAGTACAGCGAGCGGATTCCTCCTACGACAACCACCGCGAGCCGGCCAGCACTCCGAAGAACCAACAGCTCGCTTCAGCCACCCTCTGGCACCGGCTCATCCAAGCCAAAAACACGTCCGTACACCCTCTCTTCTCCCCTCCAAATCTGCCATATTTACTTACTTCCCAGAGCCTTTCGTCAGCCTCCGTATCCACGTCTTGATTCCTCTCGAAGCTATCGTCAAGGATGCCTTCAGAAACTACCCCACCGTTACCGTACGTCTCTCCCTCCCCCCTCTTGACTCCCCGATCAAACTAACACAAGCTGGTCGCTTCCATTCATTCTGAACAACTTGAATATGCGGTACATCAACCACGAAAAACAACAAAGTCTTACCTGGTGTTGTTGGCCGGTTTGAGCGTCATCCCAATCGTCGCGTTTGTCGGCTTCAGCCTCTTTGTCAGCTCCATTCTCGTCGGCATGGGTCTTGCGTTCGTCGTGACGTGGGGAAGCATCATCATTGGATGTGCCTGTTGAGTCCCTGATCCCTTGTTTTTAATTATCATCATATGTAGCTGATGCTTTATTTTTACGTTTTGTCAAGTTTTTGTGTTAATGATCTCCTTGGCCTTCCTGGTCGCGACGGCCTTCTGGATTGTGATGGGACTCTTCCTGACGATCTTTGTGCTGCGATTGATGTACAATTTGCAGACCACCTTCATGGAGAAAGTCAGGGTGAGTCACTCTCGATCACACGATATTTAGAAAAAAAAAAAAATCGGTACCGGCCGACGCGTTTTGTGTTTCTGGGGTTTTTTATAGCATAGTCAAGTCATCCAAGAGCTGGTTAATCATGCCCGCGAAAAGCGCCTCCAGCACCGCCAGAACACCCTCGACCGTCCCTCCAAGTTACCATGAATTCCGCATCCACTGGCCGTCTCTCAAAGCAGCCACATAATACACAAAACCTATGCACATGCATATATATACCCTTACCACGGTCCTTATATAGATATGAATACATATCCTCTTTTTATAATTCGGTGTGCAGGATATATTAACCAAAATATCGTGCAGCGCTTGTTCCTCTCTTACCACTCCCCAGATAACCCTTTCTTTCTCCCAGAAAAAGAGCGTCTGTCTCCCCTCTTGATTACTGAGCTGTCTATGATTCTCTAACATGACTGTCCCCCTTCCCTTCTCCTTCAGAAGAAAGGTCCCCACCATCAGCAACATGCTTAACCTATCATCATCGCCTTGTCGACCCCTTACCCCCCTTTTTTTTAATCTGGTTGTATTGATCTGTCTTGATTTAATCCAAGAATCTGTTACCGTAATTCCCTCAGATGTCTGAGGCATATACTCCCCCATACATTGGCAGATATGCTCATGATGAGTTTGGCTAAGTTGATGGTGAAATGATGAGACAATAAATAGCCCATGGTGAGGGACAATGCCATAGATCTGCAATAAATACCACCTACCAACTAACCCCCCCCCTATTCCTATTGCCCATTGACAGGCAATAGCGTTAGAAGGCATTGACAAGATCAATGTACTATTTCTTCTTTCTCTGTTCTATCTGACACTGAAAAAACCCTCAAAAGGAAGAGACTTGAATACAAAAAAAATAGTTCTAATGATTTCAATTGACAGGAGTCCTCTTATATTTGATTTTATTTCTTCATTTAATGTGAGCACCATCAAGAAACCATGCATGAGTCATGAATCAGACTTGAAAGCTGTCTCCTTTTCAGCAGGGAAGGATACAACCTTCTTGGGTGTGCATATTTGGAACATTTGTACTCGCCCACTCAGCCATAAAACAAATCTTGGTTGGGCTCATCTGGATAAATCTTGGAGGCACTCACCCAATTTTATGTTTTTTGAACTTGTTTAATTGATGTCAATTCAATGAAATTTTGTATAGTTCTATGAACTCAGTTTGGTTTAACCGTTTTTAATTATTTTGTTGTATATTTAATCAGATACACTCAACTAAGTTTTTTTGCTGGAAGAACTGAATATTTTTGGAAGCTTTTGGATTCTTCTTCTGTTTTTTCTTTTTTTTTTTTTTTTTTTTTTTTTTTTTTTTTTTTTTTTAAAAAAAAAAAAAAATCCAGGGAATTCCCATGTGGTACTCTTGTTGGTCAGACCCACTCCAAAAACTGGGTTTTGTGGTCTCAAGTGAAAGGGAACATAAAGCCACAATTTTGGTTTAATTTCCTGTGGATCATCTACAGATGAGACTGATCATTGTTCATCCTCAACAATTGAATTATTGTAGTGAGATGTGATTAAAAGGAAAACAGTGCACACTGACTGCTTGGCTACAAAGTTGGCACTACACTATGTACTACAGTATATACAACCCAAAACAATTATAAAATCTGACAAGGTGTCACACACAAGAATAATGGGATTGGTGTTTTAGGGTATCATGAACATGACTTTCAAGTAGGAATAAAGGCTTCAAATCAGTTTCTCATATTTTTCTGTGATGTGAGTTTTATTTGAACAGGATTTCTTTCTCTGATTGAATACTTGGCTATCAGTATTTTCTTGGCCTAATTATATTTTTTACTCACTGTCTGATTTACAAGGCTGATGGAAAACATAAAACAAGTCCTACACTATGGCAGCTTTCCCGTTGTAGGGACTTGCACCTAATGTCTACATTTCCGGTGTAGCAGTTTGGGGCCAATGGCTGGTAGCTTTTTCAAACTGCATACCTCCCATTGCTTTCCACCTATTCCTCAGACCCAGAGCCAGTTTGTAGAACTCAACCTCTTTGTTTGGTCAAGGTCCCATGTCCCCAATTGCAATCAAGAAGCTTCCACAATTTTTGAAAAAAATCCAAATCAACCAAATCCACCTTGAGGATAAACACAAAGTGGTGAATATCAATGGATATTCACCCATTGCAGATGTATCAATAGTGCAATAATGACCCTCCTCAAAATTTAATAGCAAGCACATTTCTCCACATTAAGTGACTGGATTACATGTATTGCATTCTCAAAATCCTCGGACACATTTTCTGAAATTTTGCACAGAATTATGCAATTAGCGCATTTTAGAGTTTTTTTTTTGCAAGCACAGGCAATGAGCCAAAGCAAAATTTCCACTTGATTGAGAGAGAGATGTCGATAAACAAGAGAATGACTTGTGAGTAAGATCTTATCAAAGAATCTGAATTAGCCCTAACTGAATATTTGTGATCATCAGCAACTGCGGCAGTGGTGATGAACACCTTGTGACATCAGGCTTGGTGAGCTAGACTGAGGAAATTTCAACAGTTTGGTTGCTAAGTTTTTGTGGATCAATTGCATGAAGGATATGCCTGCGGAGTCTTGGTTCACAGTTAAGGCTTTACTCATTTGTTCTTCTGATGGGTTTTTAATACTGATTTATTACACATTTCAAATGAAAGTGCAGTTTGTGACAGGGACCTGCTACAAACTTTCAGCCGCTCATCTCGTGGGACCCCTGCCAACCAATATATCATTTGCCAAAACCCAGAACGGCTGAGCATCCTACCTGCAATCAGTATATTTGCCCATTGGCAATTTCAGTACAACAGGATATGTAAAATGGCAAGAAGTTTGAGAATTTTTTGAAGTATGACTTGGTAAGCCATTCTCTCAATTAAGGCATCATCAAGCTACCACTGACACATGTTTTGTCATAGTTGCGAAGGATGAATTTTTACCCAAATTCAACTCTGTTCTTGTTTGCGACAACAATGTATCCACCAGGGTCAATGGGTTCAGTGGCTTTGTTCAAGTGCTGGGGTTTCTATTGTTTATCTACCCCATACTTCCCGAACTTAATCCCATCAAGCTGTGCTTTTTCTGAAATGAAGCACAACTCTGTTGCACGCATGCCCTTGCTACCAGCAATGATGGGCCAGCTACGCTACCTGACGTTAGCGTAGCGTAGTGTTAGCTTATTAAGCTAACTACATTAAAGCTATTGTTAGCACCAATTTTTGACAACTAATGCTACAGGATTTTCCAAAAAAAAAATTAGTGTTAGTTGCGCCCCCAAAGTAAAACTAACGCTAACCAGATTTCCGTTAGCGGTGTTGTAGCAGTGTTAGAGCATCAGCATCGGGTCCGCTAAAAGCTCGCGCGATGCTACATTTAGCTACAGTTGCTAAATTCTGCCCACATTGTGTCGCTAGACACCCTGCGCTTGCTAAAAAAAATAGCTTTTTCCGCTATTCCTCCCCAAATTAGTTAGTACTTGGCACAACGCTAAATGCTATTTGCATATTCAAAATATTCCGCATCAGTCTGAACCAAATTTAGCAGCAGATATATTGTACTACTGCAGCATATCCTGTGGTTCATACCACCCTTTCTTTCTTCCGTCAACAACCCGGAACAACCACCTCCGATCATCTGTAAATGGCACGAGGATAAATTGGCTGGATGAAGAGGATGCCAACTCACACGAAGCTGGCTCTTTACCTCAACAAATCCTATCCAGGCCAACTCAATGAAGCGCGACAATTTTTGAACAAAGCCGCCCAACATTTTAATGAACACACTTCCGGTAGTGAACGTGCGGAACAGCCTGAAGCACAGGTGAGTACCATTTTTTTTTTCTTTGAAGGTTTTTTTTTAATCAAATCTAAATTCTTTCAAAAATCCTATAGATGGGCACTCTCATTTAGCCGTTACCAAGTTTTGTGGAATATACTCTTCAATCAAGCGCAATCCCCCTCTGGAAGCGAGCCCCTAGACTGGCTCAATCAAGCCAAAACAATGTACTCCGATCAGATCGAAAGCCCTTCACGTTTGAGCGAGCGTGGATGGAATTACGAGACTCGCCAAAATGGAAAACGTGCCTTGACAAGTCCCCTGCCCCATCACTGATAAAAACCAATCAACCTCCACCGACTAATGAGCCAGCACCCAAGGTCCTTCAACTAGCAACCCAACCACACCCACCCCTGCCACCGATCCAAATTCCGATAGGCCCCACTAATCGGAAAGTAGGCCTGGAGGAGTCAAGGCAGCCAAGCAAGCCTTAACCCACACCGAACTCTTGGCTAAAAAAATCAAGCTCATGGAAGCATCAGCAAAGGACACTCGCGAGATGAATCAAAGCGATTGGACGAAATGGCCCGCCTAACACCATTCAGATGCAACTGATCAACATGAACATATTTGCGTCGAGATATTTCGACTTGTGTTGATGGGTTTGAACGTGATTTCTACATCCATGCGAAAAAGCAAATCCTCATGGATTTAGAGGATACTTGCGACAGACTCATGAACACCGGCGCTGGTGAAGCAAGTCAATATGTGGCAATGATGACGACAACAAATCATCTCTTCCGGACATCAACTTTAACCGACAATCGCCCATGAATCTGAACTGAATCCTGGCAGCCAAGACGATGGTGAACCCAATCCTGCCAATGACCATTCAGAGGGCAGGGCGAGGGCCATCTGACACTGAGAGCTACATGAAGTTATTCCGACTTGCGGAATTGACAGCCTCATTCATCCCACTCTGTTGTAGAACCCTTTCAATCATATTTCTGTGTCTCTCCCTGCACGTTCCTACCCCAACTTTCTTGATTATTCTCCTGTGTCTCTCTGGGCGCGTTCCTACTTGATTTTCTTGAAAATTTCCTTCCCTGTGTCTCTCTGTGCGCTATCCTAGTCAAGTGACTTGAAGATATGTTTGAAATGATATGAGATTTTCTTCCAAATCGATGAGTCTGCTGGTTTGATTTCTTTTCAACAAAAGACCAAAAAAAAAAAAAAAAGAATACACAACACCAAACAACAGAAACGAGTGAATAATGAAAACACATGGTTAAAAAACGAGTGAATGATGGAAACAGGTGAAAAAAAAATTAATTGTCCTCTCTCCCGCGGTTCTTCCACTGATGCTGAATGAGAGCCTCGGTGAGTTGTCGATGAACCCGCTCAGAATAAATGTGATTGGCCACTCTGCGTCGCATGTCGAAGGTGTTGGATTCGGTGGGAGGTCCCACAGTCGAGTGAATGACTGCATTGTTCACCATGGGTGAGGGATTAGGGAGGTATGAAGATTGTCCTCTTCGACCATCATATATGTAAAATTATACATGTCAGGACAATATTTTTGATGTCATACTCATTCCAGAACCGGATCGGAGTTATCAGGATGTGCCATTTACTTTGCAACCCTGCAAAGGCTCGTTTGATGTCTTTTCGGACTGATTCTTGAGCCTTGTTGAAATTTTTGGTGGCCATTTCCGATGCGTTAGGGATGGATTTGATAAATGTGGACCAACTCGGGTAGATACCATCACATAAATAATACCCTAGGTTGAAGGCGGATCCTTCAACATTAAATTTTACCGTAGGTGATTCGCCGTTTAGAATTCCATCAAAGAGTGGTGATCGATCCAAGATGTTGAGATCATTGTTGGTACCAGGAGTGCCGAAAAATGTATGCCAGATCCATCGGTTCTTAGTCGCCACAGCCTCAAGAATGATTGTAGGCTCCTTCTCCTTCCCGGTGTACTGTCCATCCCAAGCTTGGGGCAGTTCTTCCATCCCACATGCATACAATCAAGGCTGCCCAAGCAGCCTGGAAAGCCCCGTTCGGCGTTTTCCTTCAATATCTGAGATAAGTCATCAGCATTTGGCTTGCACAAATATTCGTCTTTGTATATATGTACCACGAATGTCGTGAAAGTTTTGAGAGCCTCGCGAGCAGTTGTTTCCCGATACGCACATACTCATCAGTTGCGTCGCCCGTGACTCCATAACCTAGCTGTCGCAGCGCGCACATAATCTTTTGAGCTGTTGAAAGACCAAATCGCCCTGTGCAGTCCTGGGTGAAGATATCTGAATAAGAATCAAATGTAATAAACATTGAAGTTCAAGGAAAACATACTGCTCTTTGAATGAAATAAGGCGTTAATCCCTTTACCTGCAATTCATTGCACAATCGAATAAAAACACCCTTTGTAACTCGGAATCGCCTCTCGAAATCAGCTTGTTTATAGACCGAGTCTTCATTCAAATAGTCTGACATGAATCTTTCATGGCCGGCCAGAGCATTTTGATTTTTGTTTGGGATGCGGTGGAGAATTGGACGACAACCTGTTGAGCTTTCTTCCTCGTCTGAATCACCACACATCTGCTGCCACAGGAGTTCGTCGGCTTCTCGGGCATCTTCGTCTATGTCCATCAGGTGTCGGATATGTTGCTGGAATTGTTGAAGTTGAAGGTGTGTCGAAAAGTCTGTCATATTTTTTTAGCTTTGGTCCTGAACCGATGTGCCGCAACTTTAGCTGAATGTTATCTTTCCGCAGCCGAGGAGTTTTAGCTTCATTTTAGCGCCAGCCAGTGTGCGTCCACAATATGTTGCTACATTTAGCGTTACTAGCACACGCTATTTTAGCTAGCGTTTAGCGGAACCGATGCTGATGCTCTTAGCGTTCAAAAAAGCTATGCTAACCTGTAGTGTAGTGGATGTATCAGCTATGCTAACCTGTAGCATAGCGGATGTATCAGCTACACTAACCTGTAGCATAGCGGATGTATCAGCAACGCTAACCTGTAGCGTAGCAGATTTATTAGCTACACTAACATGTAGCAAAGTGGCTTTATGAGAAAATTTTGGAAACTAAACTTGTCTTTATCATAAATTTGACTAACACTAAGCCAACAAAGTAAAGAAAAAAAGTCATTCACATCAAAAAACAAAGGGATGATCACCTCATTTTTTTTTTTTTTTTTTTTTACTTTTTAAGTTTTTCACTTTTTTCTTTTTTCATTTTTCAATTTTTCAATTTTTTTTCCAGCTGTAGTGTGGTAGAAGGCTTTTATCCATGATCAAAATTGCTTTTATTAGTATATCTGGAGTCATAATTTGAGATGCCTGAGGTGAAATGTGGTCCACAGGGTTCAATTATCTAATTGGACCCAGTGGATCACATTTGACCTCAGAAAGATCAAATTTTGACTCCTGCTCTACCATATGAGAAAAAAATCTTGAATAGCAACATCAACCATTACTAAATGTCTCAATACATCAATTGTTTGAATTATTAAGCACATTCATTCTCTTTCATCACATTTTATTTAAAACTCATTCATTGTTTGTCTTTCAATCACTCATTATTTTTCATTTCTAACAAACTAATCAATTCTGGAGTACTGGGGGTCAGTTTGGTTCCCAGGAAAGGTATTGAGAGTCTCAAAAGTCTAAATCTGATTGATCTTTCACTTCTCTTTTGGAATTAATTTAATCGTTTTCATGTCTAAAAGACAATTATTGAGTACTGGGGGTCAGTTAGGTGCCCAGGAAGTCTGAAACTGATCAATCTTCAAGTTCTACTTTGAAATCAATTTGATCGTTTTCATGTCTAAAGGAATTCTCAATTCTGGAGTACTGGGTCAGGATGCAACCAGGCCGGGTCCGGGTCAAAAATCTGGGCCCAAACCCAACCCTTTTGTGGAGGTGGGGTGGGGCGGGTCAGGTCAATTCTCATGGAACATTGTCCAAACCCAAACCCATCTCAATAGATAATTGGGTCGGGTCAGGCTTGGGTGCTAGTTGGGTTGGGTTCTAGGCGGGCCAACCTGCCTACAAGGAGAAACATAGAGAACAAACAAACCATATTTTTATTTCTTTTTTTTTTATTTATGTACAAATTCACTAGGACTAGAACAGGAAAAATAAATAGAAAATGAAAACAAAAAAAAATATTCTGATCATGCTGAAATCTCATCTTCAGCATCATAATTGTAGAGGCCCTCATTGGTGTTTATCCAGTATTGAGCACGAATGAGGGCCTCCAGTGTCTCAGGGTTGAGACGGCACCTGGAGTCACTGAGTACTCTTCCACCCGTGGAGAAGGCAGATTCCAACACAATTGATGTTACTAGAGTCGCCAGGATCCACTTGGCAAGCCTTGCCAGGACGGGAAATTGAAGCTCGTTGATCTTCCACCAGTTGAGGAGGTCGAACCCTCCTCTTCATTTTCAATTGTTGCCTCTTGTAGGTATAGGTCAAGCTCGGCTGTCTTCAAAGTAGCAGTGTTGTTCCTTTTACCAGCAACGTAGATCCAAAATTGGGCCTCATCCCAATTGTCTTTTTTCTTTTGATGAGCTTCTGACTTATTGAAACTACATGCTGAATGAGGTGTCTGGCTGGTGACTTTCTGAACCAAAGCGGCAAACTCGTTGTACAGGTGATCTTTAATTTCAGATGGCGGAATTGTCGTTGATTGGTTGGATGAAGATTCTTCCAAGCACATAAACATGATGAGCTCCAACTTATATTGAGGGTCAAATACAAGGGAGATGGACGAAAAAAGCTCCATCCTTCCCCAATATTTATCAAATTTGGCTTGCATTGGTTGAATGATATCAATTATGCGGGATGATTTGGATTCAGTCACTTTTATGAGGTGATTGCTGATCTTGATCATCATCTTGTAGAGGTACTGAGCAGTTGGCTGTTGAGTGAGACCAAGTTTTAATGCTGCTACAGGTGAAGGAACAAATCATTATTAGTGTGGTCAAAAAGAAGTCAAGGTCATCATGTAAAACATACCTGTGTTGAAGATTGAGATAAAATCTTTCATCAAAAAGATCTCTCCCCACTTGTCGAGACTAGGACAATCAGTGTAGTTTGCATCTTGGATTGAAAGATAATCCAAAACCTCCTTGTAGGGAATCACTGACTTGAGCATCAAGAATGTTGAGTTTCACCTTGTGGGGACATCAACTGATGGGAGAGCTTGATTGGGGTTGGGGCCGTTTGTCATCTTGATTGCTTCCTTGAACTGCTGCTTTTGTGACGGCGTGCTCTTGATGTATCAGACAGTTTCTCCGATCTTAGAGATGGCTGTCAAGAATTCTTTGAACCCATCCTTAACTACAAGGTTAAGGATGTGTGCAGCACATCAATTATGAAAAAAAAAAATACCGTTCAGCTCAGGAGGACTTGCGCTCTTATTGGTAAGGACTGATTTGACGCAAGCAACAGCAACATCATTGGATGATGCATTATCAACGGTGATTGAGCTGATCTTGTCGAGGATTTTCCATTCAACAATTGCCAAGATTAGCTGTTCCGCAATCGCTAGACCGGTATGAGGTGGTGGCAGCTCTTTAAAGGAGATGAGTTGTTTTGTGAGCTTCCAGTCCAGCGATATGAAGTGGGCAGAGACCACCATGAAAGGGGTCTGTGTTGCAGAGTTCCACAAATCTGTTGTCAAAGCGATCCAACTGACTTTGGCGAGCACATTGTTGATTTGGGCTTTCATGGAGTTGTACATGTTGACAACGTCCTTCTTGACAGTTGTTCAACCAAATATCTTGAATTTGGGCTGTAATGATGCAAGGAGGGCCTTGAAAATGGGGTGATCAACCGATTTGAACAAGTTCTCGCCGGCAATAATCAGCTTGGTGAGGAGTTTGTGTGATTCCTGTTGATTGAAGACCCAAGTTGAAGCGGATGATCCTTCTGACAGCTTGAGAAGACTCTGATTTTCCATTTTTGAGAAGGACGTGCATCTATCGAGGTGTCGCCATAGATGTTTTGTTCCACACAAACTTTTCCCGCTCATGATTTTTTTGCAGTAGTTGCAAACAGCTTTCTTTGCTTCTCCTAAGATTCAAATGGAAAAGAAAGAAATCAGAAACATAATTATTAATATGAAAATAATTAAAAGTCAACTTACCTTCACCTTGGCCTTGAAAGTGACCCCAGATATTACTCGTGGTCTTCCTGGTTGTTGCACGGGATTTTTCTTCCTTTAGTGATGGGGTGGGCTCGGAATTAATATCTTGAGAGGTTAGTGTTGGAGTAGGAGCTGGAGCGGGGGTATCTTGGTAACTTTGATGTCTTTTTCTGAATTGGAATTGTGTGGTTGATTGGTATTGATATCAGGTTCTGGCAAAGATGGAGGCCATTGCCTTTTTTATTATTTCAGGTTTTCATGGTGGTGACCATGATATCTGCTGAGTCCTGACTGGTACTAGGTAGTCTTGTAAGATCAAGGATTTGCATGACTCAGTCTCGACTCCCTACAAATAAGAAATACCGGGTCGGCCCAGTTTGAAGGAAATTTTGACAGACCTGACCCGGCCTGAGTGCGGGTCCCAAGCGGGTTGGTTCAACAAAGTCAAATAAAATCTGAAAGTGTCAACTACAGAGGTAATATCAACATACCTGACATTCCATATCAACATACCTGACATTCCATATCAACATACCTGACATTCCCAAGTAGTTACAAGGAAATAATACATAATTAATATTGTTAAATTATGTAATAAGTTGTTAAAATATTAATATTTAATATTATATTACTTGTACTATACTTTATTAGAACAAACACAGTACACTTAATATAATACATGTAACACAAGGAGTAAATTACATGACAAGAACAGTACTGAAACATTAATAAACTTTAACAACCAGATTATAAATTATTATAAGAGGTTTTGCCTAGTTTTGTCTGACCTTAAAAGGTTATGTTTAGTTTTGTTCTGTCTACGCATATTTTGTCATATTATTTTATATTTTATTTTACCTTATTCTATTATTATTTTAGCCGTAAAATATAACATAAAATAACTTAACTTACAAAATATGCGCCTTAACTATTCTTATAAATATTATAATTGATAACAATTAATTATTTAAAACATAAGCCAATCATTTGATCTGTATCCCATAATGAGGTGTCAACAGGAAGGAGTTAACAAGTTGTTATCAATCTTATTCCCATCAACTGATGTGCATTAATTGTAAGTTAATTAACATCATTAATTTGAGCTTCAACAGGAAGGAGTTAACAAGTTGTTATCAACTTTATTCACATCAAAAGATGTGTATTAATTAAAAGTTAATTATCATCATTAAATTTGAGTGCTGCCTGGAAGGATATAACAATTGTTTTGTTAACTTTAACAACATCAATGATGTGTACTTTAATTTAAATTAAATTACCATCCTTGATCTGTTAATATTAACCTTGTAACAATCCAAGGGATTAACACTTGTTGATCTTGATCCCAGTGCATCTCAAAGGTCCCATAAGGAAGATATTGGGCGCTTCTGAGTGTCTTGTTAGAATACTTAAGCACCAGCTTCCTCTGGTAAATTCCCCCAAGCCTCCAGTCACTCAGAAAAGCGCATTCAGCCACAAGATATTATCATAACTATCTACCAGACAGTCTATAAATTATCCCAGCAGCCTTATTTAGTGTTCTTGCCACTGGATCACGCATCCACAATCATCCACACCACTTATTGTCTGCCCTGAATACTCCTGTAGTGACTTATATAAGTCTTGAAGCGCATCTGAACCACTACCACCAGTTGTTAGTTGCACTCCAACCCTTATAAAGGCCCAACCACGTAAGTACTAGTTACTTACAACCTCAAGAATATTCCCTGACTGTCTCAGCAGGAAGAATCAACTTATACTTATGGGATTTCCCTCCTTGAAAAGGTTGAGAAGAAGCTTTGCAAGATTTAAATACTTGAAGCTAATTATTAATTATAATTATTAACTATAGGAATAAACCTTTCAACTCACCAAACTAACACAAAAATCACACACTCATAGCACAACCAGTACTCAAAACACTTGGTTAGTAGCATAGAGGCTGACATTCCCCAACTCCAATTGCGGAATTGTCAGAAGCAATCATGAGCTTAAAGATAGATATATTAGGTTTTTTGGCAAAAATTTGATTGACTTTGGGTGGTTCCTTCTTGAGCTTCACACATGTGTTGGTAGGTGTGGCAATGTAGGTCAAGATTACTTGGGTAATATATTCCTTGAGAACCAGTCTAAAGTGTTCTGTGCTCTCTTAAGTAGAAGTGTATATTTCTGTTCGTATTTGAAAGATTAACAGTTTATTGCTCAAAATAGAACCAGAACCCTAAAGACAAAAGAGTTAGACAAGAAATAAGAGGAAAGACAGCCAAATGAAAGAAGAGAGACAAGCATACCACTAGAAGAAACAATGAGTGTGAGACAACAAGCTGAGAGAGAGCAGAAGACAGAGAAAGAAATAGAAAGGACACTGAACAGGAACAGAAAGATTAACAACACATTGATAGAAGCCAGAGGAGAGTTTGTGAGTCTTCTCACCAAGTTGATGAGGAATCACCGCTGTTGTGTTGAGTGAAAGCGCAGAGAAGAGCAAAGAGCTGAGCAGGCAGAGTGCAGAGAAGAGCAAAGAGCTGAGCAGGCAGAGTTTCGAAGTGCACTGATTGATGAGGTTGAAAGAAGACTTGAGGAGAGGCAATCTTGAGCAGATAGGCTGAGTTCAACCTAAGGCATCAAAGAGGTGCTTGAATCCTGGCTATTTATCTGCAGGAGTGATGATGGTTGAATTGTGGTTAGAGGTTTTTAGCTTTCTGACTGAGTTTTGGTTGACAAAGGCCGCAGCAGCAGACTTGGACAGCAGGAATTCCAACAGTATTTTGAGTTTCCTACAAGTATGTAAAGCCTTTTTCATTGCCAAAATGGTGAGATCATTGGCATTGAGGTTGGACTATAGACCTGGGGGATGGAATGAACGTATCCCCATATACCATGAAACATGTGATTAGGATTGCCAATTCTTTTCATGTGTACCTTCTCTTGGAAGTCAAGGTTGTCAAAGCATATCATTGGACTTATTGCTGGGGAGTGTTCCAAGGAAAAATTTGCCCTCAGCTTCTTCTCTGCCTCTTTCCCAAGGGCCCTAACTGCAGAATTAGCTGTCCTCCTGGATGAAGACAGTCTGATGTAGCTCAGGTAGGTGCTGACCCTCTTGGTTACTCCAGAAGCTAAGAAAATCAACAAGTTGGCCAGCTGTAATCCATTTTGCTGTTGGTTGGCTGCAAAAGCTACCATGGCACACACTGTTAGAGAAACCTAAGAAAATGAATGATTTATTTAGGTATTCAATTGAACAAATCCCACATGTCCCACAAGTCTTACCGCTTTGCCTGTGTTGGCTCTCCTCACGGCACGGTCACAAATGGATTTGACAAATGAACCATAAAATTCTTCCCAGTTATCAGTTGGGTCCTCCAAATTGATTTCCTCATTGTCGGAAGATTCAGACTCATGTGAAGGTTGCACATGCACAACATTCAACTTTGCCTTGATAAGTCGGAACAGGAATGGCATCCTGTCAGTCAAAGCTTTATCCCAGGCCAGCCTCATTGCGGGGGTGAAGAAAAATTCTTCAAGCTCTTTTGAGTTGTGATACAAGCCATAAGGATAAGCCCAGCTGCTTGGTGGTTTCTGATAACAAAAAATTTCTTGTGCCTGGATGCCATTGAGGAAGTGCTGTTAATAGAGGGAAAAGAACTGGGGAAAAATGTAAATTACCTGGGATAATATGAACTCTTCCCACAGAGCATGTCCCTCATTATTTATGAAAGCACACTTCTTTATGGTTAACAAAACTTCCTTGGTGGAGTCCCAGCCTTTGTCAGTGCCCCATAGATGTTGTCGGAAGGCCACATTGTCTATCTTCTGATTGAGGAAAGCCACAAGGAAGCTCATAGGTTTAAGCCTTAGAGACAGTATAGTCCACCTATATACCGTCCAAAAGACTTCATTATAAACCTTTCTCACTTTATTCTCCTCTAAAATTAACCTACGTCCATCATTTCCCCTTTTTCCTATGCTTACCTTAATGTAGAGTAAGAATGGTGTTTATATTAATTCTCAAAGTTCAATCTACTTTATTTTCACACGCGCACGCCAGGAAAATGCATATATTCATTTCTCAACTCTCCCACAAGTCTTCCAGTATCCAAATACAGGAAAAATGGCCAAAATTCCAAAATCTTCCTGTACAGGTGAAGATTTTCACAGAGGCTGAACCAAGGGGTATTCCAGCCTCTTTCAAGCTGATTCCCATCCCTCACTTCGAAATAAACCCACCAAGAAACAGGATCCTCACTCAGGAACAGCTCTAGAGTTGAAGGACCTTCACTTCTATTTTATACCTTCTACTAATCAGTGTCAGGGATAAAATAACAGTGAGTCTCCTTTCTAGCTACCCTCTTTCTTTCTGATTCATCTAGAAGTCCTACCTTTCTCTCTCTTTGGCTATCAGCCCCTTTCCCCTCTATCTCATCTGGTTTTTTCTGTGGTTTGTGGCCTAAAACAAAACCACATAGGTTTCCTTTAAAGACCCTTAGCATTCTAGCTTAAAAATTGGACTGTCTAGGTAAATCCCTAGTCAGACCTTCTCCAGTTTTCTTTGAGAGGAGGCGTGGAATATTTATCTCCGCTTAATCCAGCTCCAGCTGCGTAACAGACTTTAAATCAATCATCATTAATAATAATAAAATCATTAGAAAACATCATCTTTTACTTTAAACCTTTTTCTTCTCTTACTATCCTTGTGTCCTAGTCGCCACATTAGAGGCACAGGCTCACAATAGGAGTTAGGTTATATGATTG